>LBNU01013003.1:29556-54973 GCA_014162995.1 Artemisia annua | reverse complement strand
CTAATAACTAACTTGAAGTTGTTAACATTCCTAGAAAGGAAGTTAGACCCGTCATGGTAAACATCTGATTAAGAGTTTCTTGAAATGGTACTTTTCTACTTGGATAAATGCTTTCGAATACTAACATTTTGTTTCGTCAATTCGAGAGTCAATTCTGAGTCTAGTATAAGACTTTTATGTCTTTACTTACGAGCTCGAGATTCTGCCACAACTTTTGAACATTTTTGATCACATTTAATCACGTCTTCTCCCCCTCAAAAATAGCATACCGTGATATTTTTGATATCAACTGATTAAATAAAAGCATTTGGAGAGAAAGACGGACCTTTTCGCATGAAATTGGAACATTTACTTTTTGATTTTTATACTCCCCCTCAAAGAAAGCATATTGTTTAAACATAAAGTTTAAAATCAATTTTAAGGGTTTTAGAGGGAGTTTTTTCTTTGAAATACGAGTCATGTACTGAAATGTACACAAGTCATTTTGAAACGAGTTTTTGCTTGAAATCTTTTCGTTTGTTTATACTCGAACTTTTTGAAAAGAATTTCGGTTTTGAACGTTCGAGTCCTGATCAGAAATAATCAGAAGTCATCATTCGGGTCCGGGTTTCGTACTGAAGTATACGAAAGCCATTGTGAAGAAAAATTTGAGAAACGACATGTTTTAGAAAACATTTTAAATGAACTCCCGCTCAAGCATATGTACATATCCGTGCTATTTTTGAATAACATTTCTAGAAACGTACATAATATCGATTATACGAGAGACATGTCGTGAGAAGAATATTTTTGGATTTTTTGGTTTTATATTGTTTTTGTATTTTTGAAATTTTCTATTTTTGTATTTTGTTTTTGTTGGTTTTTCAAATTTTGTATTTTGTTTTTCAAAAATATTTACAGCGAAGCGGTTTTGAAAAAGTTTTTCAAGAAGATTCGAGAAGACGTTCTAACTCCTCAGGGGTTAGGCTTCGCATGCCAATTCGTCGAACTAATTCGTCAAACCTTTCTTTTGGAAGGGCTTTAGTAAATAGATCGGCAAGTTGGTAATCCGTCTTAACGAAATGAATTTCAACTGTACCCTCTTCTACGTGCTCTTTTATGAAGTGGTAGCGGACTCTAATATGCTTCGTCTTAGAATGATGCACGGGGTTGCACGAGATGGCTATGGCACTTTTCGAGTCACAATACATAGGTATGCGGTCGAAATGAAAACCATAATCTGTGAGCTGTGTCCGCATCCAAAGAACTTGGGCACAACACGCAGATAGAGACACATACTCGGCTTCCGCGGTTGACAGTGTAGTGCAATCCTGTTTCTTAGACGACCAGCTGACCAGTTTTTCACCCAAAAATTGTGCTCCGCCTGATGTACTTTTTGCTGTAACTTGATCACCTGCATGGTCGGCATCTGAAAATGCTGTTAGATTAAACCCCGAATCCTTCGGATACCAAAGTCCCATGTTAATGGTTCTTCGAAGATACCGAAAGATCCGTTTAACCTCTTTGAGGTGAAGTTCGGTAGGCTTTGCCTGAAACCGTGCTAAGAGACAAACAGCAAATTGAATATCTGGTCGACTAGCAGTTAAGTACATGAGAGAACCAATCATACTCCGATATTTCTTCGGATCTATGGGTTTCCCGAATAAATCAGCACCAATTTTCGGTGAAGTGACCATTGGAGTACCAACAGAGTCACAATCTTCCATGCCATGTTTCTTTAAAATCTCAATTGTATATTTAGCTTGATTGATAAAAATACCACTAGGGGACTGATGTACTTGTAAACCAAGAAAGAATTTTAGTTCCCCCATCATGGACATTTCAAATTTGCTTTTCATGAGATTTTCAAATTGTTTTGAAAGATTAGGATTGGTTGATCCAAAGATGATGTCATCGACATAAATTTGAACAATTAAGATGTCATCTTTGTGTTTTTTAGTAAACAAAGTTTTATCAACCGTTCCTGTGGTGAAATTGTTTTTCAGCAAGAAAGAAGACAGTTCGTCATACCACGCCCTTGGAGCCTGTTTCAAACCATAAATGGCTTTCTTAAGCCTGTAGACGTAGTCTGGATGTTCTTTGTCGACGAATCCCTCTGGCTGCGTCACATACACTTCCTCTTTCAAAGTTCCATTCAAGAACGCAGTCTTAATGTCCATCTGATAGACGGTGATGTTTTTGTGAGCGGCATAAGCTAAGAAAATCCTGACTGCTTCAAGTCTAGCAACGGGCGCGAATGATTCTTCGAAATCTATCCCTTCTTCTTGCGGATATCCTTTAGCCACGAGACGAGCTTTGTTGCGGATTACAGTCATTTCTTCATCCAATTTGTTCTTCCACAACCATTTAAGATCAAAAACACGTTTCTCAAGTGGTCGAGGTACAAGTTCCCAACTATCGTGTAAATTGTATGAAAGAATTTCATCCTGCATCGCTTCAATCCACGGGTATTCTGCCATTGCCTCTCGAATGTTCTTAGGTTCTTTCAAACTTAAAGCACAGATGTAGATACATAATTCGAGATCGGTGGCAAGCTGTCTCCTCGTCTGAACTGGCCTGGATGGTTCACCAATGACATGTTCGATTGGATGGTCTTTAGTCCATTTGAGTGTAGAAGGGTACCTTGAATTCAACATATGCGTGTTAGATGGTTCATGTAACCTCGAAGAAGATGATTCAGATTCAGAAGCAAACGGGTTTTCAAAAACTTCTTCTTCTTCGTCTAACGTAGCATTTTGTTGTGAAGATTCTCCTTGAAAAGTTGAATTTTGATTTTGCTCATTAACTCTTGGTAGAACAATTTCAATCACTGAAGATGCTGAAGTAGATGTTGATGATGATGTTGAGGGAGTTGGTGCTTGAGTTTCGACGGTTGTAGATGCATCTTGCGTTTGTGGTGGTGGTGGTTGTTGATGTTGAGCGGGTGCAGCGGAATGATGTGAAGATGCATTTGTCGAAGTTCCACCATAGTATTCATCAAACATTAACTCGAAGAAATTTTCCAGTTCTTGATTTGTTGGTTTATCTGGTATGGTTGACTGAGCTCCATTAGGTACGAGTCCTGAACTGATATGTCCAGAAGTCTTTCTGTTATGTTCGGGTCCTAATCCGGAATGATTAGAAGCCATTGGATTAAGCGCGGGTTCTAGAGTGAGTCTCTCAGAAGCCATCTGTGAAATCTCGTCAAATTTCACATTCATCGTCTCCATTATCTTCTTAGTTCTTCTAACATACACCCTGAATGCCCTCGAATTTTCTGAGTAACCAATGAAGATTCCAATATCACCCCTAGCTTTCAATTTACCAAGATCTTCTCTATCGTTCGTCGGATAGCACAAAGCGCCAAACACGTGAAGATAAGAGATATCTGGTTTTCGACCGTTGATTAGCTCATAAGGTGTTTTGTTGAATCTAGGATGGATTAAGGATCGGTTTTGAGTGAAACATGCAGTAGCGACAGCATCAGCCCATAAGAATAGCGGTGCACTAGAATAAATCAGCATAGTACGAGCAGCTTCCACAAGAGTTCTATTTCTTCTTTCAACTACCCCATTCTGCTGTGGAGTTCTAACAACTGAAGTCTGATGTGTGATTCCAACATCTTCAAAATATGATCTTAACTCCTGATTTGTGAATTCTGTGCCGTTGTCTGTTCTTACAATCCTTACTGTAGCTTTAAGTAGAACTTGAATACGCTTTAGAAAGGTGATGATATTGCCAGGTGCTTCATCTTTTGATCTCAAAAACTTCACCCATGTATATCTTGAATAATCATCGACGATAACAAGAATATACTTCTTCCCATTGATACTTTCAACTCTCATCGGGCCACATAAGTCCATATGTAGCAAGTGTAATCTTGCTTCCGAACTAGGTACGGTTTTTGGTTTGTATGTTGCTCGTTTGCTCTTACCTTGTTCGCAAGATGGACATAAGTGTTCTTTGGTGTATTTGAGCTTTGTGAGTCCGTTTGGCGAGATTCCGACCAAAATAAATTCTGACCAGCCATATTCCCAGTTTCCGATGAGTTTTCCGATGAGATTCGACCATTATCTTGACCACTTTTCACGGTTGGAACAAAAAGTCTTAAAAGATGATGTATACATAGCAGTTAACTGGTAAAAAGACCACATGTAACTTGTTATGTAAATCTGGATCAAAAGCTTGTGACTTTTTGGGACCATATGGATACAAAAAAATTGTATGAAACTGTTTACCACAAAAGGACGAGAAAAAAAATTTTCAGATCCGAAAAATGAGTACAAAAACAGCTTCAAAACACGATTCGAACCACAAAAATCAATAAAGTTGCAACCTGGCTCGTTATACCAATTGTAGGACCGAAAATAACTATAATTTGTGTGGTTCGGGAGGTCTTGGTTGATCAAACATGATGAATGGATACATGTTTCTAGTGAGAGAAAGTAGAGAGAGGGTGGAGAAAATAAGGAAACTTTTATTAAAAGAAAACAATACAAAACACCTAACACTTTCCCACACCCCTCATGGAGAGTCATGAGGGGTATTTATAGGCTCATCACACTACATGTTTGCCTAATCTACATAAGTAGTCCCTAAGGACACAACATGCTACATATCTAGTCCGATTCACGTATGTGACGTTATCTTAATAAAATAGCGAGGCTAACAGAATCTAACTTGTTGGGATAGGTCGAAAGAACCAATTTGTTACATGCAATTCTAGAAACTAGTCTGCGTTTCTAGCATTTGAATGGAGAAATCCGCTTAGGAGAATTAATAATAATCTAGACTTGCTATAGAATACTATCTCGAGAGAAATCTCTTGGTGGATAAATATAACTCTTGAATTGAACCTAACAAGTTATGAAATTGCTCTTTTGACGAAAATGGCTAAGTTATAAGTTGTGCACCACTCTATTATCAAACTAAGATCAAACATAAGCATTGTCACTAGATTATCTAAGCTATCCAAGCAATCATTCGTTTTATCATTTGAATTCTTTATATTATCATAATAGTTACTTGTATTGTTTACTAATCATTTATACTTAATACGAACGAACTAAGTCCCTGTGGATACGACCTGGTCTTACCTAAATCTTATATTACCAACGAGGGTTATACTTTACCCGTGTGTTTGGTTTATTAAGATCGGTGAAACTAGTATTATAAATTTAAAGCTTTCCTTACACATCAAAGTTTTTGGCGCCGCTGCCGGGGACTTAAATCTATTCCTTAAGTATTTCCGAAGTGAAACTAGCAAACAAAACCATATTTTCTTCAAAAACCAGAGCACTCTATTTCTTCTGTTGCAGAGAGCACGCCGTGCAAACACTCCTGTGCGCTGCACTTATTCACAAAACACACACATACCGCCGTACTTGTCACCAAGTACGACGTACTCATTTCAATCCGTGACGTTTTTCTTAAAAATTCAAAAATCTCTTCATAAAAACCAAAAAGAATCATCTTTAGATCATCAGAATCACTATCTTTTGAAGCTAATCTTCTCAGTAAAAATAACACCCCCGTACTTACACTCTAGTACGCCAAACTTAGCACTTTCACACAAGTACGCCGCACACTTTTCTGTGTACGCTGCACTCACTTACTCAGAAAACGAAATTTGTCACACTGATTTAAATTTCGCTCTCTAAATTGGATGCACACTCGTTCAACTGAAACTGATCCTATTTCACCTTTATCGGAACCTGAAAGAACTTTAAACAAAAGAAAACGTAATAACAAAAGAGTTCATTTTTCTCAAAAAGACGAAAGACCCGAACAACCTCGTGTTCACCACACACCTATTGACGATATCTTAAATTTCAAAATTTTCATTAAATTAATCCAATTATACGATCCAATGGATGACGATATCTCTAATTTCATTATGTAACACCCCCAAAATTTGTTTTTAACAGCGGAAGACTTAATTGGGTGTTACGTAGAGGATCACAGTCATAATTATAGAAAGCGACTCAAAGAGACGTTTTTGAGTTCATATTATTGAATTCAAATGCAAGGATGTTCAATAGTTATTACATCACATTAATGGTTTGAAAGTGAATGTTTATTGTTTGTTACACCACCGACACAAGGTCAAATGCCCACTCCATGCCTCCTGAGCTTGCTTCAGTTACCTGAGATAAACATGCTAAAAAGTCAACAAAATTGTTGAGTGAATCCATAATGTTTATGTTTAAAAGTAGTTGAACACATTCCAAGTATTTCAGAAGTAATCAGTTGGTTGGTTCCGTATGCTTATTGCCATAAGTCTCATGAACTTAATGTTAACAAGTAGTATGTTAGCCATCACAAGGACATCAATATAGTATAAGGGGGCCCTTGGGTAGGAGTTTGCCATTTCTCCTAGTGTATCAAATAATGTGCATTTGTCTACCAAATTCCGGCTAGAACAAATGGGCCTGTCAAGCACCAATAAATCTATTCACAGTATTCGCGTGTTCACTCACAAGTGACTAAGGTTCATGATGTAAGGGACTTTCAAGGTGGCACAGTGTCTTATGCAATAATCAGTTAGCATACTAAAGTGAAATACTTGTGTTCATAAAATGTAGCATGTATCCCCCCCCCCCACATAGTTTGTAAAACATGTAAAAAGTGAGACTATAGACTCACCTCAGATGAGTGGTGTTCGTAGGCAAATAAGTATGTCAAGTGCAACTGGTGAATGACTCCAACACGCAACCTGGATAATATGAGAAACCTCAGTTTCTTGTAGTGGGGTGNTGTTCATAAAATGTAGCATGTATCCCCCCCCCCCACATAGTTTGTAAAACATGTAAAAAGTGAGACTATAGACTCACCTCAGATGAGTGGTGTTCGTAGGCAAATAAGTATGTCAAGTGCAACTGGTGAATGACTCCAACACGCAACCTGGATAATATGAGAAACCTCAGTTTCTTGTAGTGGGGTGGTTTGCATTTGTATATAATGCTTAAAGTTCAAAAATAATATTATTTATAATATTATCTTGTCTTTATGTGTGTTGATGATAAGTCGTGCCAGACTTATAGAGTTGTGTACCCTAGCAGGGTGTAGAGTTTCAGTGGATTGAGTGTTCATTATGTTCCATGATCTTGATGAAAGTTTTACTCCATAACCCTTAGGGTTTCCAAAGGTTTACACTTTAAACCTTAATAGTGAAACTTTACAGTTTCAGTCATTGAGCTGTGTGAAAGTGACATATTAATTTGATTAGTGAAAGGTGATCTTTTGTTATCTAGTTATTTCTCAAATATTTACTTTTTGTAATAGTGTTATTAAAATAACCATTTCCACTTAAGTTTGTGAAATTACAAGTTTAGCCCTTATACTTTGTAAAGTTTACATTTTTAACCCATATATTTATAGAAATGACATTTAAGTACTCCAAGTTTGTAATTATTCCATTTCTAACTTTACTTTGTCAAAATAACAGTTTTGACACTCTTGTTACCATATTTACACTTTTAGTCCTTGTACTTTCAAAGTTGACACTTTTAGTCCTTATGAGATGTATATTTACATTTTTAGTACTCATCATATCAATAAACGACCAAAAATATTCCAAATATACTGTTTTAACACCAAGTTTGCAGAAATTATAGTTTTGGTCCTTGTAGTTTATAAACTTTGCAAAATTAGTCCTTTATATATAAAATGTTCATTTTTGATCCTTATACCTCCAAATTTACACAAGTGACCCAAAATAGTTATATTTACTGTTGGTAACCTTAAGTTACAAAATTTACAGTTTAACCCATAGTTTTCATACTTGACAGTTTTAGTCCCTTGACTTTATACTCTTTTACATTTTTAGTCCCAAATACCATTTTAGCTTATGACTCCATTCTAATTAGTTTATTAAGTTACCAGAAGCTTAGAAAATCTTGTGTGAGCTTATCAGTTAGCTTACGTGAGCTTAAAGCTTATTTTTAGTTTATTAATGTGTTAATGGGCTTAACATGAACTGTTAAGGCCCATTGGGTCTTCTATGGGTCCAGTGGGCTTCCAACTGGCAGGAGTGTTTCATGGGCTTATCTTGGGCCTTGCCAAAGTGAGAGGGGGTGTTGTTGGGCTTTAGGCCCAATGTGAGTGTTTTCATGTTTCTGTGACCGAGTGGTGTAGCCAAGCTTTGAGCTTGTGAGAGAGCTTACATGAGCTTATGAGTGTGTGGGCTTTGTGTAGCTTGTTTGTGGGTGTTTCAAAGAATTAGTCTGTGCAAAAATATATACATGTTATACGTATAGTTTTCGAATACCAAGACCAAATTAAAGTGAGAAAATCATTTCTAAACACTTAGAATATTTTAGCTGTTTTTCAATACAGGCCAAACCAACTTGTAAATGTATGATTTTCATTGTCTTAGAGTTATGTTAAGCTTATATAAAGTTCATATACATATTCTTGGTTGTATAGAGATGTGGGAGAGTGATTTTGTGAGACATGAGCTTAACGAAACATAGGAGTAATTTGGTGAAAGTGTTGGTGATGTACATGAATAGGAAAACATAGAAATGAGATCAAAATTTAACTAAGTGTTGAAAACACTTACTACACCTTCAAAGGTGGGAAGATTATGAACTGTGGAAGCAAGGTAAGAACTTGTGGACTTGTGGCTTGATTCCTAGCACACCAAGGTCTTGTCAGAAGCTTGTGGTGAGCTTGGGAGAGCTTGTGAACGGCTTGATCTTCTTTGCTTTCTTCTCGGTACAAGGCAGTGAACAAAAGAGAGTGTGTGAGTGTTATTTTGAGTTATACGTGAGATGGTCTTGCATGGGAGTGTAATACATGAAGATAATGACAACTTGAGGGACAAAGGCAATAAGGGCAGTAAGATAACGAGTAGAGTAGGGTATAGGATGGATTGATTGGATGCAAGTTGGGGGTTCCAAGTGTTCTTAGGGGCGGTTCATGTGGTGACGAGGCAAAAGAGTTCTAGAAACTTGATTTAATTTCGTATGGGATGAGAAACGAGTGAGCAAGTGTTGTGTTGAGGTCTTTAGGTCTTCACGTGGTCAAGAGATCAAGTAAGGAGTAGTATATGTGTACGTTTGGTAGTAAAGAACTCAAAGGGTGCGTTTGGTGAGTTAACGTGACCAAAACATAAGTTTGTGATCGAGTAGTGCCTTAGGGAGGTTGTGGTTAATTATTGATAGGGTTATAAGGGTATTGGAGTTGTTTGTGAGAGTTGTAGAAGTTGTGGTACACTTAGAAGTCCAAACGAATTTTAGGTGGCCACAAATAAATAGTTATAGGTCGTATTTCTTGATGTGAGGTCTTGTGAGCTTAGAGGTGTGTTTAGCATAGATCAAATTAGCTTAGAATGAGTAATAAGGAGTTTCTATATGCCTTGGAAGGTCTCATGCATGCTTGTGCATGTTGTGACAATTTATAGGTACGTTTGTATATATAACGAGGCACAAGAATTGAATTAGGGCACGTTTGTGAGTTATGAGAGTTGTGAGTTGCTTAGAAACGTTTTGTGAGTCATTTGAGAGAGTTTAGAACTCAAAGGGATCAATAGAAATGCGTTTTACACAATGTGACTAAAGTTAGGTACGTTTAGGATATGTGGTGAGGTCGCTAAGCTTTGCCTCTGATTAACTGTTCATATGTACGTATTTTGTTGAGATATTAGTTGATCTCGATTCTTTTGAGTGCAAAGAATGAGATGGTGCATTTTATTCCATGTGTTGTTTGTAAGAATCGCGAACACGAAGGCCAAATCAAACGTGCATACACGTATGTACTCGTATAACATGTTTGTTATTGGGTTGGGCTCGTTAGTGGGCTTATGAGTTCCTTCGGCCCAATTCAAGTTTAAATGTGATGTGTGTAGGAGTATTGGGCTAGTGTGATTGGTATTGGGTCGTGTAGGCCCAATAAGAGTTGTGTGGCCAATTCTGGTCACGTGGGGCCCACTTGTGAACAATGTGGGTCCTATAGTNATAACATGTTTGTTATTGGGTTGGGCTCGTTAGTGGGCTTATGAGTTCCTTCGGCCCAATTCAAGTTTAAATGTGATGTGTGTAGGAGTATTGGGCTAGTGTGATTGGTATTGGGTCGTGTAGGCCCAATAAGAGTTGTGTGGCCAATTCTGGTCACGTGGGGCCCACTTGTGAACAATGTGGGTCCTATAGTAAATATTATATTATATTTTGTTGTTGTGGGGCCCACAGGGATGTAATCCAATTATGTGGGAGTTGTGGGTCCCACTTTGTGTATAATAGTTCATGTTGATGTTGTGGGGACCACTAAGAGTAATGTGGGTCCCATAGGTGTTTGTGAGTGCCAAGTGTTGCACTTGTGATCAAAACTGATCCATAGTTATGTTGTACCTTGTCCAGGTCATTGTGGGTTGCGTGTGAGCTCATTCTAGATAAGTGTGAATCACATAGCACATAATGATTTAAAGTTGCATAGTGTAAACAAAAAGTTTAAAATTTTGCCTAAAAGTGGGTGCATGAACAATAACATACAATTACTTCATGTTTAGTGTTTGCTAATAATTGGGGTTTTTCACAGGATGTTACAGTACCTACCCATCATTCAAATTCCATCCTGGAATTTAAGTTTGTGTGGTGTCATGGGTGTCCTCGGAGAACAAGTGCGGGTATTTGGCGCGGATTCTATCTTCGCGTTCCCATGTATACTCGGGTCCTCTTTGAGAATTCCGTCGTACTTTGACGATGGGTATGCGGCTGTGTTTCAACCGTTTCACTTCCCGGTCTATAATCTCTATGGGTTCTTCCGTAAAGGTAAGTTTTTCATCAAGCTGAATCTTTTTCAGTGGTATTACCAGTGTTTCGTCAGAAAGACATTTCTTTAGATTCGAAACGTGAAATATGTTGTGTACTCGGCTGAGCTCTTCTGGTAGTTCAAGTTTATAAGCCACAGGACCAATCCTTTCTAGGATCTTGAATGGTCCAATGTATCGGGGGTTTAGTTTGCCGCGCTTTCCAAAGCGAACAGTTCCCTTCCAGGGTGATACTTTTAGCATAACCCTGTCTCCAACCTGAAACTCCATCGGTTTTCTTCTCACGTCAGCATAGCTTTTCTGCCTATCCCTGGTAGCTTGCAAACGTTGCCTGACCTTAACGATCTTTTCTGTGGTTTCGAGGATTAACTCGGGTCCAGTGATTTGAGCTTCCCCAACTTCAGCCCAACAAACTGGGGATCTGCACTTTCGACCATACAGTGCCTCAAATGGTGTCGCCTTGATGCTGGCATGATAGCTGTTATTGTTTGAAAATTCAGCCAACGGCAAATGTTTATCCCACCCTTTACCGAAATCAATAACACATGCTCGCAGCATGTCTTCTAGCGTTTGTATTGTTCTCTCGCTCTGCCCATCAGTTTGTGGATGGTACGCGGTGCTCATATCTAAGCGGGTACCCAATACCTTTTGCAGTGACTGCCAAAACTTTGAGGTGAAATGACTATCTCTATCGGAGATAATTGAGATGGGTACCCCATGTCGGGTTACAATTTCCTTTAGGTATAAATACGCGAGTGTGCTTACCTCATCGGTCTCTCGAATGGGTAAGAAATGAGCGGATTTCTTGAGTCGGTCAACGATAACCCAAATGGTATCTAAACTAGTGGTTGTTCGTGGGAGTTTAGTGATAAAATCCATGGTGATTCGTTCCCATTTCCAAATAGGAAGATCGGGCTGGGTAAGCAATCCGGATGGTCGCTGGCATTCTGCCTTGACTCTTGAACATGTTAAGCACTTTCCGACATACTCAGCAATGTCGGCTTTCATGTTAGGCCACCAATATAGTTTCTTGAGGTCTTGGTACATTTTGTTGGCACCAGGGTGAATGGAGTACTTGGATTTATGCGACTCGTACATGATGAGGTCTCGAATACCTCCATGGTGCGGGATCCAACTTCTTTCTCCAAAACACAATGTTCTGTCGGCTCGTTTCATGAAGCCATTTTTACTTTCTGGCATACCATAAATCTTTTTGTGAGGTCGGTTCTCCTCTTTGAGAGCCTCAGCTTGTGCATGTAAGATCTGTGCGGGTAGTGGTGAGCAAATCGTCATTCCTAATGATCGCACTCTGAGGGGTTTAACACGTTCTTTCCGGCTTAAGGCATCGGCCACAACGTTGGCCTTTTCGGGGTGGTAACGGATTTCACAATCATAATCGCTAAGTAGTTCTAACCATCTTCGTTGCCTCATGTTTAGTTCTTTCTAATCGAGGATGTGTTGTAAACTCTTGTGGTCAGTGTACACCGTACACTTGGTACCGTAAAAGTAATGCCTCCATATTTTGAGAGCAAAGATTACTGCTCCAAATTCCAAGTCATGCGTTGTGTAGTTTTCCTCATTCTTTTTGAGTTGTCGGGAGGCATATGCTATAACTTTGTTTTGCTGCATTAACACAACACCTAACCCGTGGTGTGATGCATCGCAGTAGACTGCAAATCCATCATTCCCTTATAGCAGTGCTAGTATGGGGGCTTCACAAAGTTTTTGCTTAAGG
This sequence comes from Artemisia annua, assembly GCA_014162995.1. Taxonomy (NCBI): domain Eukaryota; kingdom Viridiplantae; phylum Streptophyta; class Magnoliopsida; order Asterales; family Asteraceae; genus Artemisia; species Artemisia annua. The sequence continues at coordinate 42,491 of LBNU01013003.1, read as the reverse complement.
AGTTGAAAAGCTTTCTCTTGTTTCTCTCCCCATTCATACTTTTTGTTCTTTTGTGTCAATTCCGTTAAAGGCTTCGCGATCTTGGAGAAATTCTCGATAAATCTCCGGTAATACCCAGCGAGTCCTAGAAATTGCCTGATTTCTGTGAGGTTTGTAGGAGATGACCACTCCTTGACAGCCTTAATCTTGGCGGGGTCCACATGAATGCCTTTGTTGTCGATGACGTGTCCAAGGAATTGCACACTTGGGATCCAAAACTCACATTTGGAGAATTTTGCATACAATTGTTTTGCCTTGAGTAGTTCTAGTATGGTTTTCAGATGTCCGGCTTGTTCTTCTTGATTGCGAGAGTAATGAGGATGTCATCTATGAACACGATCACGAACTTATCCAAGTTTGGCTACCATACCTGATTCATCAAGTCCATGAAGACTGCGGGTGCGTTGGTTAAACCAAACGACATTACTTGAAACTCATAATGTCCATAGCATGTCCTGAAAGCGGTTTTCGGAATATCTTTTTCCCGAACCCTCAATTGATGATATCTCGACCTTAAGTCAATTTTCGAGTATACGCTCGACCCTTGCAGTTGGTCAAATAAATTATCGATGCGAGGTAGTGGGTATCTATTCTTCACGGTCAGCTTGTTTAGTTCCCTATAATCGATGCACATTCAAAATGATCCATCCTTCTTCTTAACAAACAACACTGGAGCTCCCTAAGGTGAGGAACTTGGGCGAATGAATCCTTTATTCAATAGCTCTTTTAGTTGTTCAGATAGCTCTTTCATTTCGGAGGGTGCTAATCGGTATGGTGCTTTTGCTACAGGTGCCGCTCCTGGCACTAAATGAATCTGAAACTCAACTTGGCGAACAGGTGGAAGACCAGGTAAGTCTTCGGGAAACACTTCGGGAAAGTCCTTCACTACAGGTACATCCTCAAGTCGCTTCTTCTCCAACTTATCCTCGGCTATTTGTACCATAAACACTTGACATCCGTCGTTTATGTACTTCACTGTCCTAATAAATGAGATGATTCCAAATCGGCTCTTACTTCGCTCGCCTTGAACAACAAGAGTTTTGCCTTCTAGTGGAATGTGAACTGTTTTCTCATCACAAACTATTCTAGCACGATGTTTGGATAACCAATCCATTCCAACAACGACGTCGAAACTACCAAGTTGAATAGGCATTAGGTTGATAAGGAAAGGTTGGTTTTGTAAGGTTATGGTGTAACCTATAAGTACGGTGTTAGTGCCTATCAGAGTTCCATTGGCTATCTCAATTTCGTAGGTGGTATCTAACTTAGTTGGGGCAATATTTAGCAATGAAGCAAAAGTAGTAGCTACGAAACTTTTATCGGCACCCGAATCAAATAAAACTCTTGCACTATGCTGATTAATTAAAAACGTACCCGTGACAATGTCAGGGTTCCTTGGTGCATCTCAATCTCCCATCACGTACACTCTTCCACGTGCGGGGTTGCCAGCATTTCTGTTAGTGCATTGACTCCTGAAATGTCCCTTTTCTCCGCAACGGTGACACACTATGGTCACGGGTTGCAAGTTGGCTCCGGTGGCTTTGCAATCAGCAGTCCTGTGTCCTAACCTTTGACATTTTCGACACTTGATGGGGCAGGGGCTTGTGTGGTGCAACTTGCACCTGTTGCATAGGGGCTTGTTACCGGCATATCCTGATGTTGCCACATATGCCTTGGCAGTTTCCTGCCTACGGTTCTGTTTGTAGTGATGAGAATTGTGGGTGTGGTGGTAGTTATGGTTACGTTCATTACTAGCATTCCTACTACTGCCATGTAGGACAATCCTCCTATCATCATTCTTTCGCTTGAGTTCATTACGTTTCGCGGTGGACTTCCGCTTAATATCCTGGTCTAGTAGCCTTTGAGCAATTGTCATTGCCTCATCGAGAGTTGCGGGTTTCGAAGCGGTAACGTTTCCTTCGATACTTTGAGATAATCCTTCAATATACTTTTCCAAGGTTTTGTTCAAGTCAGGCACAATACAGCTAGTTCCTGAAATCGGCGGTTATAAGCTCTCAGTTCAACTCCTTTCACCACCAAGTAGTGAAATTCATCTTCCAACTTCTTGATTTCAGACCTTGAACATTATTTCTTAAGGATTTTCTTCTTGAATTCAACCCAGGAGATCTGATATGCTTCTTCGATTCCCATATTTTGAACTATGGCATTCCACCATGATTGGGCTTCATCCAATAGGGTTCCTGTTGCATAGGTTACCTTACAGTCCTCAGGGAAACCACTTCTCATAAACACAGTTTCAGAACGTTCAAACCAGTGTGCAAGAGCGGTAGCTCCTTCAGTGCCCTTGTAGTAGGTGGGTTGGCAGCCCATGAAATCCTTATAGGTGCAATTTCGTGGGATAATAGTGGTTGCTTCTTCAGCAGTTTCGCTAGCACTACTGGAGCGGTTCACAGGTGTGGGTTGGTTTCCGAGTGTAGCAGCCAGGCCATCAGCAATCAAGGTATAATTAATATAGACCCCGTAGGGCTATCTCTTAAGTGCTCCGGATATCTTTCGAAGTCAAAGGTGGGATTGATTATGGTGCTGGAGTTGGTGTTGGTGTTGGTGCTGGGGTTGGCTCTGGTGAGGCAGCTGCTCTTCTTGTGCGAGGCATTTTCTGTCAAGATCAACAGAAATATAAGTTTAGTTTTTTTTCCATGCTGGAATATCTCAAGCACAATTTACATAATGATGATGTTGTTGTTATGTGAAATTACACCGTTTGTGTCCATTTTAAACCAAATTTTTACTTTGTTTATCACTTGGTTGTGGAATTACTAAGAAACACAATGATTCATCATCTACAAAAACTTGGCTTGAAATTTTCTACTTGTTCATCATCTACAAAAGCTTGACTTGAAATTTCATGCTTCTTCATCATCTACAAAAGCTTGGCTTGAAATTTCATGATTTTTCATCATCTACAAAAGCTTGGCTCTAAATTTCATGCTCCTTCATCATCTACAAAAGCTTGGCTTGAAATTTTATGCTCCTTCATCATCTACAAAAGATTGGCTTGAAATTTCATGCTTCTTCATCATCTATAAAAGCTTGGCTTGAAATTTCATGCTTCTTCATCATCTACAAAAGCTTGGCTTGAAATTTCATGCTTCTTCATCATCTACAAATGCTTGGCTTGAAATTTCTTGTATATATCCCTTTTATTAGGCATTTTTCGAAACCATCATTGTTAAAGTTTTTTTTCTACATAAAGAACCATAATCTTCTTAGTTATCATAAAACATTTGAACATCATTCTCAACACATATGCACATGATATCACCGTCATCAGCAACACAATCACAACATGTTTGAATACAATTCACAACATACATGGATATGATCATCACGACATGTCTGAATACCATTCACAACATATGATAAAAATCAACCACGGGAATGTAAATCAACATTGAAACGTAGTAAAACCAAATACCATAATATACATTAATAATTTGTCCGTCGTTGTTCTTAAAACACACAAACGTTACAAAGTCGCTTATTAAGTGTTACATATTTCTAGCATTGTTCGTCTTATACTACATAAAACATCGATTTTTGTCTTCATTCCTGATGCCTTGCTTGTTCCTTGATCATGGCAAGCTCGTCCATTAGTGCTTGAATCTGCCATCTTTGAAACTCATGGACTCCCCTAATCCTTTCTTCAAGTTCTCGGAGTCGGTTCTCATAATATTCTGGTGGTGGTATAGCTGGAGTAACACGGTTTGCTGCAGTGGTGGAAGATTCCCCGGTTTCATAAACCCTTGGAGGAAAACCTGGTGGGTGAGAGGGAATCTTTCCTGGAGGTGTCATCCTTTGGGAAAAAGGTGCATCCGGGAAAGTTTGCATAAGTAGATTGAACCAAAAGTCCGGCTCAACCCGTGGAGGAGAAATTGGTGGAGATGGTGGGATAGCTTCATAGTGTTCTGGTGACGATTGTGGTGATGCTCCAAAAACATCAAGAGGGGAACTTGGTGACAGTCGTCGGTACCTTCGACGAGGAGTATGGATATGTATGGGGCCGGTTGGTGACAGTCAGGTTCATATGGTTCGAGGATTCTGACTCTCCTCCCTCGGAAAACCCGAGTGGATGGAGGTGGTGGTAAAGTAGGTGGAGTTACCGTTCCTAGGTCAGGAGACCAACGCCAGGTTGACACAAGCCTCTCATCGGTTGACGAAGAGTTGGAGTTGTCAATTGTGTAACAACCCACAAAATCTCATCACTATCATTCCCATTACAAATACCTATAGTAGGTATTTCTCAAGTAAATTTTTGCTTTTTATGTGCATTTATTACTTGCATGACTCTCTAGACCTGCCCACGTATCCACACAAGCCAAATAACTCAACACTCACATCCTATAAACCCCTGGTATGTCAAGCATAAGATCACAACAACACCACAATAAGTAATTTACCAATCTAACACACTAAACTTACCACAAAACCATAATAAACCCTAATTAAGCCCTAATTAGACCTATGTGCTTACTAAACCCTATATGCTTAACTAAACTAGTTTGAAAGTGTCCAAGGCTTAAGTATGAGTTACCTTAGGAACATTAGGATACCTTAAGACCCTTAGGCACTAGTACAACCCATTAGAGCCTAGGTACAAGTCCCTTAGGCACAAAACCATAACTAGGTTATAATTTCCCGGAAACTAGGTCAAACTTTCCCAAATCTCTCCCATAAGTTACCACCACTTAGTATAAGCCTCTTACGACTTAGGATTAGTCACTAGACACTCTTAGGAACCTAATCTAGGCACTAAACCCTAAGCTAGACCTTAATCACTCACTAAACCAAATTAGGTCTAAACTAAACCTAACTTAACCCTAATCCTAAAACTAAGTACCCTAAGCACCTCAAACACCTCAAGCACCTAGCCTAGAACCTTAGTCATGCTTAGCACACAACCTATCACCTCTAAGCACCTCACACAAGTAAGTGCATCACCTACTTTTCACCTTCTTCCTTAGTCGGCCTCATTACCACCACATAAACCCTAAACCGACTCCATAACCGCCTATAGACCTCCACATCCACCCTTATAGCTCCCATTAGTCATCACTAGCTTACATTAGTCACCTCCCCCCCTCGACACCTCCTCCTTCCCTTGCTTGCTCGCTACTCCTCACGCACCCTATAAATAGCTCGACATCCCTTCCATTTCAAAGGCACACCTCTTCTCTTCTTCACCTCAAAACANGACATCCACATCCACCCTTATAGCTCCCATTAGTCATCACTAGCTTACATTAGTCATCTCCCCCCCTCGACACCTCCTGCTGGCCTTGCTTGCTCGCTACTCCTCACGCACCCTATAAATAGCTCGACATCCCTCCTTCTTTCAAACCACACCTCTTCTCTTCTTCACCTCAAAACATTCTGTAGTAGTAGTAGTAGTATACAAGCTATAGTAGGCCTAGGAGTCGAGCAAAGCAAGCCAAGGACCCTTGTCGAGTTGTTTTTCCATCGTTAAAACCCTAAACCTAAGAATACCCCTCGTTAACCCTTCACTAGTCACGTAAGCTTTTAAACTTGCTTTACTTAGTTTCATTTCAGTACTAGGATAGATATAGGTTGCCTTAGATCACCTAGGATCCCTTGCCTAATCCTTGAACACTAGAACTAGTTAGTTTTCTTTTTAAAACCCTAAATAGAGTCGAATACATGTTTACATGCTTTAAGCCCTTTACATCAGCTATAATCTAGTCTAGGTAACTTAGATAAGCTAATATTAGTTAAACATAAGCTAGGAAACTGTGGGAAACTAAAAGGGGGGGTTGAATAGTTTACCGACTCGTTTTAATTGATTTATGAAAATTTCTCTTTGAAAAACTTTGATTCAATTATAGATGAAATCAATTGACACCAATATGAACACTATACTATACTAACACAAATATGCAATAAGTAAATAAAGAGAGGAGATGGAAAGATCAAACCAAGACACCGAGATTTATAGTGGTTCGGTCACGAAGCTCTTCTTCGCCCTACTCCACTCCTCGAGTACCACACTCGAGAGTTCTAAGCACTATATCAACAAAGCTCCCTTCAGGTGGAGAAAACCATACAATGTCGCTTACGTTATTTCCCGACACTAAGCTAGATGTCGAGTACTAATCTTAGCTAGTACCAATCTACCATGATCCACTTGATCCTTACTTCACTCAAGATCTACACGATCAACACGATCCTCACACAATATACACGATCAACACGATCCTCACATAATTCACACGATCATTACGATCCTCACACAATTCACACGATCAATACGATCCTCACAAAATTCACTCAATCCTCACAACCTACTCTTGATCCACTTGATCAATACTAAATCACTCAACACTCAAGAGATCCTCAAGATCTCAACAAGATCACAATGATCAACACTCTAACTTATGAAACACTAAAACACTTGATGTATATCAAGATACAATCAAGTAGACTACTTGTAATGCAAGTGCACTACACTATGACACCAACACTTTGTATCTTCTTGATACTTTGTGTTCTTCTCTTGACTAGTAGAGGAATGAAGATGATCCTTGGTTGGATGAAGGAATCACTCTTTAAACAAAAGAAAACTAACTAATGATCAAAGGAGAGTTTAGGTGATTGAGGATATGACCACAGAAAATTAAGTGTGTGAAAGGATGGCCAAAATCTGGGAAATGAAGTGGTATTTATAGAATCTGAGAATTTGGCCGTTATAAAGGGACGGCACCACTAAATAGCACACGGTACCACTAAATTTAGTGGTACCGTGCCAGACAAAAACGCTCCTCTTTTTGTCTTTAGTGGTGAAATTTTATTTGGGGGAGTTTGGAGCTGGTTTGGGTGAAAAACTAGCTGTTGGGAATTTTGAAATTAATTTCCCAAGTTAAAACATTTCTTTATAATTCATAAATAATTTGTAAAGTGTATTTATGAAAAGAAAGTTTTGTCAAGCTAAAAATGTAAGGTTTAAAAACACAAATTCACTTCTTTGATCATTGGTCAAGTTGTAAATTTGTTTGTTCATACCTAGAGTGATTGACTAAGAAGTCGGATATATTGACTAAAAATTTGTTTACGTTAGTTTTGACGTAAGATGTTTTCACATTTTGTTATCATCAAAACATAGAGATATCGAAAGATGAGAATAATGTTTTTAGACATTATTTGCATCAACAATCTCCCCCTTTTTGATGATGACAAAACATAAACTCATTTTATGTAAAAAACTAGTTTCAACAAATTTTTAGTATGAGTTTATATCCCACTTCTCCCCCTTTTTGTCGAAGCAAAAAGACTCGCAAAGCTCCCCCTTGATATATACTCCCCCTCATTTGGAGCATACCAAGGAATTGAGCAATGGTTATTGCTACAAAACAAGGTTAGATGACATATATACAATATCTACCAAGTAGCAAATTAAACAAATATCCAACCATATAACTAAGAGGCTAAGTAGCCAATATAAGAGTAATCTAACCAAAAGAACATAAAAAGATAAAACAAGCACATGCATTCATACATAATAAGACATCATACATAAAGTATGATTACAATAGCTAGTCTAATAGACAATTACAAGAAACATGTGACACTCTCAAGTGGCATTGAGGTCCTAAGATTTGCTTCTTGACTTCTCAAAAGGGTTCCTAAGGTTTTTATTGATGGGATCTAAACATAAAGGCTTAGTTGCTTGGGCTATTGGTCGGAGGAGGTGGTGATATGATAGGTTCTTGAGGTGGTGTCAAGAGATGTTCCACATAGGAAAACATGTAGTAAAGTTCATCCCTTAAATAGGAGATGAGGTTACGGTTGTGGATACAACATAGGCAATTAGCACTATGTATGTCAACCGGTTCAAGTTGAACGGGTTGATTCATGATAGGAGATGATGGAGCTAGTGAAAGTGAAGGTGATGATGGAGTAGCCATTTCATTGAAAATCCAATGCCTAGAGTTGAGTGATGAAGGTGAAGATGTGAATCCACTAGAGGATGTTTTAGATGGAGCATTTGGTAGTGGAGGAGACCTAGGAGTGTTATGAGATGGTGGTGTATTTGCTCCATCTTCATCATGAGTCAAATCAATGACCTTGGAAGGTGACTTTACCGTGATTCTAGGTTTCTTTGAAGTGTGGTTTGTTGAGATGTTAGGGGAAGACATGATAAATGTGGAGTTGAAATTGTGGTACAAGAGAGACTTGCAATGGAGATGTCTTATATAGGCATTAGTGGTGATAGCTATGGGTTGAAGTGAGTAGGATTGTTCTATATGTAGGTAGAGAATCTTAAGATGTGTGAGAAATTGCAGGTTTTGAGATTTGGGATGCAGGAGTCTAAAGTGAATAGAGAAAAACGTATTTCCAGGGGACGGTACCACTAAATACCCCACGGTACCACTAAATTTAGTGGTGTCCTGTCCTATTTAATGGTGCCGTGACCTGCTAGTGATAGATTTTCTGGTTCAGCAGATTTTAGGCTACATAAATGGGTAATTCTAGGGGCACTATTTGCAGCAAATCCCATTACCTCAATCCACTCAAGAATAATCACATGGTTTTCATAACCATGGCTATAACTAGCAACTATCTAAGACATGTGATTGTCAATATATATAGTCCACTATTAAGCATGAATGTAATCATCTAGGAATATTGACTTATAATAATCATAATAAAAAGGAAAACATCTAGAAGAGTACATGCAAGCAAATGACAATAATTGGTTAATCATAACCAAGAATTTGCCAAGACGACTACTTGATTAATTAACCAAGTTTGGGTGGTAAAACGATAAGACACACCCTAAATATTGTCAATGTCAAGATCGTTCAACGTTAGCGTTAGATATAAGTTAGTTTAATAATATTACTAAAGATACTTAAATAATATCTTAATTCTAACTTCTTTTACTTGTTGTTGATCCCTTGAATTTCTTCCTGATTGACTTGAGTTCCCATAGGTCATGCATTTATTCATCGCCACTTGACGACACTTCATAGTAGGTGATAGAATCATCATCATGATGGTTGTGAGGTGATAGATATTTCCAGTAAAGAGAGATGTATGTGTTTTGGGTCAAGGGAGCCATGGCGGGTTCGACATGTAAGTATTGACCGTTATGGAATAGAGGGAATGTGTTCATGACATAACGATAGAGGCAAGTTAACAACATGCCATAGGGAATCGCCTTATCTAGGCGAGCCTTAACATTTTCAATCCTTTTTGCTACAAAGTAGGCAAGATTGTATGGTTGTTCGGTGACAAGACACAATAACATGTGAGCACAACACGCCGGAAGATACTCACGGTTATGTGGAAGACAGAAGATATTTTCACAAAGCACTTCTACCCATCTTCGGAGATGTGGATGAACTTCATCAACACAAATCTTGAGTGGGTCTAGATCATAGAAGTGGGACTCATGAAATTCTACATGACCATTATCGAGAAGATTACCATGGACTTTTTGTGGGAGACGAATATGTTCATTTATCTCCTTTGGTGTGGGAATGAAGGTGTGATACGGACCATACTCTTCTCGATGATTTGTGAGTGATTTTAGAGACATGCCCTCGGTATAGGAACATTGTCCATGATTAGGAAGGCCAAGGATTTGAGCGAATTGATCAAGAGTAAGAGTAATGATTTGGTTTTGAATTGAGAATTGAAGAGACAAAGTTTGATTCTCATTATATATGAGTTTAACTTGTCGATAAAACTCAAGAACGAAGCGAGGACAAATAGACTCATTGATGTGAAATAGACAATCGAATTCAATTACTCGAAACATGGAGGTGATGTAATCATAATCAAGAAATGAGGATTCAACAATGCGACCCTCATGAAAGAACCTAGACTCAAGACTATGAAAGCTTTTGATGTGGGAAGAAGGAGTGTTTGGTTCGAGTGATGGTTTGGGAATGTAGTCATCCGTTAGTTCATGATCATAATCAAACATGTGGTACATCTTGTTACCTATAATGAAACAAAAGTTAAAGAAAAATGAACCAGTTGTTTTGAACATATGTTTCTAGTGTGTGCCTATATGCAAACTATGTGGAGGTGTAGTAATTTCGACTCTAATATAATGCTAATGAAATTACCCAAACCCTCCTAACTTTGTTCTTGCTCAATCAAATATGTCGAGTAATACATATTAGTTATGTACCTCAATTCATATTCGTGAGATCATGTATGCATGTAAAAACGTTTTTAGTTTGTATCAACAATGCAAGAAAAATTATTTTATGAACCTAGTCGTATAAGCTTTTTCGAAAAATAATGGAATTGGGGTGTTTAGCAAAAGCGTCAACTTGGCGCCAAAACAATTTTTTAAAGTTGATAAACTTAAGTGCTAATCATTTCTAATCCATTATTAAATATCCTAGATATGATTCCACTAAAGATACTCAATCCAATTTGAATTTTGATAGCAAAATTCGGACCTAGGGTGAATGATATAAGTGGGTTAATGCAAATCCTATGTTTAGGGAATCACATTTGTTCTACATTGTCTAATCCTATTTCTAATTTCATGATAATTAAATCAGTTTTGAAAAGCCCCAATTCAATTTTATGATTATGAACAAACCCTAGAATCAAAAGTAAATGAAATTAGGTTTAATTGACTTACAATATGTGTTGAGTATGATGTAGTGAATGATAATCCTTAATTGCAATGCCTCGATCTTGATTAACAAGTGTCTAATGAAATTATGGTTGTGGTTTTTGGTTATGGCAGCGATGTGGGTTTTTGTTTTAGTTTTGAATGTGAATAGTGAGGGAAAGAAGGAAAGAAAACGGGCTTCAGCAGATGCACGGTTTCACGGTACCACTAATTTTAGTGGTGCCGTGCACTGCTAACACAGTTTTCTGTCCAATTTTGGTTTTTGACGAAAAAGTCTTACTTATTTTGTGAGACTTTTTGAGACGAGAGGAAAGAATTTATACCTAATAAATTCTTATGATGAGTGGAACTCGACTAGGCTACAAATTATGACATTAGACGTATCCTAGGGAATGAGTAATTGGTCATTGGAGAAATTCGCAGAATGACTTCAATATTTCCAGTGAAATAATTGAGTAGTCATGAGTTGTATTTGGGAATGAATTCGAGGGATTAAATCGAAGAAATCGAATTATGATGAGATGACCTAAATATTTCCAAAGAAATATATAAATAGTCATGAGTGGGTTAGGAATGGAATGTCAACGAAGTTGTTCAATGAGTATTCCATTTCGAAAGAGATGTTTCCTCATTGAACATCATAGTGACAGAGATGATGACGTATCATAAAGTGTTTAATGCACGAACTAGTCAAGGGGATTATGGTCAAGTCAATCTCTTCTTGTCGTGGCGCGTCATGGAAATGTCGTCATGAAGATATCAATGAGAGATTAGAGCTTGTTTCATCTATAGTGCTTATTTTCATGCCTTTCCAGCGTTTGCGTAATCGGCTTCGGTTGTGGAGACAGTAAGAGTTGTTTGTTTCTTGATAAACCAAGAAGTTTAGAAACAACCTATGAAGGTACAAACATAACTTGTACATTATCAATCCACATATTCTCCCACACTATCAAAGTTAGTGCTAGATCATGATCTTTGCACTAAACTCCTTGGGGTGGCGCACTTCCCAAATGTATAATGTCTTGAATACATCGGATGACGTATTCAATCGTTTTCAATGTAAGAAGTTTTAGGACCTTTTTACAACGATCCTAAAGGTAGACATTAAACATGATTTCGGGCCTACTTGCCGAGTGATAGAGTAATCTATCATGTCCTAGAAACTAAGTATTATCCGTATTCTCACTATCTTCGTCTTCAGTGAGATTTATCTCCACGGACAATATTTGTTAGTAAGGATAATTTTAGGTAGGCTTTAGTAATATAAATATCCCATATATATGTATCTATATATACGTTTATGTATATATTATTATGTTAGCACACAAGGTAGTACACTTAGCAATTACTATAGGATTCAAGAAATAATCATAATTCACTCCTCATGTTCTCCTCAATCTTGTCATGTATGATCTTAAGTCAATCATTGTGCATTCTTGGACAAGACGAGTTCAATATAGTGACACACACATATATTTCAAACAATGAGAGAGTATGAATTTTATTTCTTCATGAAAAGTGTAGTATCCACCATTCACATGGTATATTCATGTTTAAGACATGAAATGGTTTTAGAAATCAACAAGTCTTGGAGATTGTACTACAAATGTCTCCTTGTTGATTGAAACCATTTAGACAAACACTTTTCATGTCCTTTATACTAATACTAACAAAGATAGCACTCAAGAAAGCTATATGCACAACTAATCACGTAGAAAGGGGGTTTTGAGAAAACTTACCTTAGCCTATGATGTTATTATTATAGTTGTGCTTAGAGAGATGAGATCAAGCTTGAATAATCCATCACCATTTGTACTTCCATTGATCTTTGTAGGATTACAAGTTGATTCTCAAGTATGACTATCAAAAAAAAATTCAAGCATTTGGTCCCCAATATCTCATGGGTCCAAGGTTGTTAGTGTTGAACATCTCATGCATTTCATGCATTTGGTTTGGATGTTGGAATGGAGGACAAATTTCTCATGGTAGATAACTTTGTTGTCAACGGTTTGTTGACATAAATAATGCATAAAAACGTTATTTATATTTTTCGATATCTCTACGTTTTGATGATCACAAAATGTAAAATCATTAAACGTAAGATTACTACGTAAACAAGTATTAAGATAGTTTATATCATTTTATCCAACTTAATCACTTAAGGTATGAATAAACAAGTGCTTAATACATCTCATGATCAAAGGGGTATTTAATTAATTATTACAAAGTTTATTTAATTATATAAACATATTATATATTTTTG
>LBNU01013003.1:16900-29406 GCA_014162995.1 Artemisia annua | reverse complement strand
TGACATAAATAATGCATAAAAACGTTATTTATATTTTTCGATATCTCTACGTTTTGATGATCACAAAATGTAAAATCATTAAACGTAAGATTACTACGTAAACAAGTATTAAGATAGTTTATATCATTTTATCCAACTTAATCACTTAAGGTATGAATAAACAAGTGCTTAATACATCTCATGATCAAAGGGGTATTTAATTAATTATTACAAAGTTTATTTAATTATATAAACATATTATATATTTTTGAAAAACACTTTTGGTAATAAAAGAAAATGTTTAAATTATACTAAATATATGAATTCAAATTTTTAACCAAAATCAGTTAGTTTTTCACCAAATAAACTTTCCCCACTAAAAGACAGATTTTCTGGCCGTTACAGCTGGGCGGCCCCCTTAATTATAAGGGGCGGCCCCCTTAATTTTAAGGGGGCCGGCCATGAATTAAGGGGGCCGGCCACGCTCCTCTGTCAGAATCTGTCAAAAATTTTCACCTATAAATACCACCTCAAACCTGGTATTTTACACACCTCTTGCACGAAAATTTTCCGATCTAAATCTCTCTAAACATCTTCTAAAAGTGATTCAATCCCTCATCATCCATCCTCATCCAAAGTGCAAGAGAAGAATACTCCTTCAACCTCAAGTTTAAGAAGTATTGTATATTTGTTGTGTATATTGTGTATAGCATTTGTGAAGTAGTGTTGTGTTTATAGTAAGTAGTTCTAGGAGAGCTAGTTGTGAATAGAAGTTGGGTAGAGAAGAAGATTAAGTAGTGAAGTAGTGAAGTGGTGTGTAGTAGTGAAGAAGTTGAGGTGTGTACAAGTAGTGAAGAAGTAGTGATAAGTTGTGGTGTGTTGTGAGATTGGTTCTAGCTAGGATTAGGACCCGACATTTAGCTTAGTGTCGTAAATTGGTGTAAGCAAAAGTCGTGTAAGGTTTTCTCCGCCATAAGGGAGCTTGTTGACATAGTGAAGAAAACTCCCGAGTTAGGTGCTCGAGGAGTGGAGTAGGACGAAGAGGAGATTCGTAGCCGAACCACTATAAATCCTTTGTCTCACGGTGCCATTCTTCCATCTCTATCTTTTTACATACTTACTTACATACTTGTCATATTATATACTTGTTGATATCATAGTTTATAATTGTGCAAGTCTTTTGGTATCATATAAAGTTCGGATTGGTGTTTTCATAAACAAAGTTTTTGTAAATCAAAAAGACGTAAAACTATTCAACCCCACCTTCTAGTTTTCCACACGGTTGTTCCAAGCAACAGGATAGCTACTTGGATAACTTTGTCTTCTAAAGTTACCTCTTAGTAGAGGAGTTCTAGGCCGAGGTTTGGGAACATTTGTTTGTCTTTGTGGAGGAGTCCTTGATCTAGTATTGTGTTTTATAGATCCATCCACAGAGGTTGACACAGGTTTATAAAAAAATTTTACTTCCTTTTTACTAGCTACAGGTATTTCAATATTATTAACTACTATGTGACTTGGTTTAGGACTTAGGTTATTTTTCAAGATTGACCCTGTTCCGACTTTGACAGGTGACGGATTCACGGTACCACTAACTTTAGTGGTGTCGTTACCATCTTTAGTGGTGCCGTCATTTGCCAGATCAGATTCACCAAATTTAACAAATTTAAATTGCTTAATTTCACTAGTAGATACCTTGTTTGGGTCAAATCATAAACCTGCTCCAGTATTTCCACTAATTCTAACATTTTCAAGCATGTCATTAAGTACCTTAGTTCCTTTTTCAAACTTAACAATCTTAATGGCATTTTCCTTGAGTTTATCATTTTCTATTTGGAGATCTATACATGACTTACATCCTACATCTATTTGTTTATTCTTCTCAATTCTTTTTAAGTTGATCTCTTAGTTCCACTACTTGTAATTCTAGTTCATGCAATGTTGCTTTTAGTGTTTTGTTTCTAGTTATGATTTTAGTGCTTACTTCACATAATTTATTATATTCATCATATAACATATTATCATCTATTGACGAGTTATCATCACTATAATAAGAAGAGTCAGAATGTACCTCGTTAGAAGCTTGAGCCATGAGACATGTTTTGTCGTTAGGCTTCTCCTCTTCTTCTTCACCACTATCATTCCAAGAACCTCCTACAAAGGCTCTTTGGTTGTTTGATCTTGGTGGTTTAGGACATTCTCCAATAAGATGATTAGGATCTCCACATCTAAAACATTTCCTATCGCCCTTTCCTTTCTTATCATCTTGGTTCTTAGTGAATGACTTCCTTTCGTCACGAAATTGCCTAGTGGGTCTACCTCTTCTTCTAAAGAACCTCTTAAAGTTTCTAACCGCTAGTGCATACTCTTCATCTTCACTATCGTGACACGAGTTGTCTTTATCACTAGACTCTTTCTTAGCTTTTAATGCTAGAGACCTAACTTTCTCACTTTTGCCTTTGACAATATCGGAATCATTCTTGATTATCATTTCATGAACTTTCAAGTTTCCTATAAGTTCATCAAGTGATAATGTCGCCAAGTTCTTTGATTCTTCTATGGCGGTGACTTTTGCTCTCCATTTGGGATGTAGAGCCCTAAGAAACTTCCTAACATAATTCTTGCTAGAGTAACCTTCATCAAGAGCTTTAAGACTAGTAATAATAGTATTAAATCTAGCAAAAGCACTATCTATGGTTTCATCTTCCGGAACGGAAAATTGTTCATATTGTTAAACAAGAAGATCAATCTTGTTCTCTTTGACTTGATTATTACCTTGATGAGTGACCAATAAAGTTTTCCAAATTTCTTTTGCCGTGTTGTACATAAAAATTCTTTCAAACTCCTTTTTCAGCAAAGCATTTTAATAAAAAAGAGCCATTTGTTTTTGACAAGTAAAGCCAAGACTGTCAGGATGTTATACATAAGATAAATAGAAAGATGACTATAGTTACTAAAAAAATACTGTAGAAACTGAAAATTCAGGGGACCAATTCTGCCACTTTTCCCAAACTTCTCCAACGGACTATCTTCCAACTTGAAAATTCATAAGACCTTTGAGTGCATTCTTCACTTTTTAATTATCCAAGGACCAATTGACAATTCAAAGTTCAGGAACTGTTATCGCCATTCATGAAAACTTATCCAAGGATCAAATTGAACATATTTGACTTCAAGGACTTAAGTTTGACTTCTTGAAATAATTTACCAGGACTAATTTGACAATCTTTGAAATTGGGGACTGAAACGCATCTGGCAAACTGCTCATTTTTCAATTTGTTTAAACATTTGCATTATGAGACATATAATAAAACACCTTGGATATTTTTCATCAATTTGATGCGTTTGCGTGTTTCAGATGTTTGCGTTTCAGATTGACCAAAAATGCAATTTTGAGCACTCATCAGTGAGCGATTGAGGAATTTTGGAGGATCGTATCGAGTAGTGTGAATTGTGGAGGATCGTATGATCGTGGTAATATGTGAAAGATCGTGTTGATCGTAGTTATGTGGGATGTGGTTGATCGTAGTAAAGGTGAGGATCGTGTAGATCATAAGTAAGTAAGGATCAAGTGGATCGTGGAGATTGTACTAGCTAAGATATACTCGACCCACTACTTAGTGTCAAAATAACGTAAGCGACCATGTACGGTTTTCTCCCCGCCTGATAGGGAGCTTGTGATATAGTGCTTAGACTCGAGTGACTCGAAGAGTGGAGTAGGCGAGAAGACATTCGTGACCCAGACCACTATAGAAGTCTCGTGTCTTGTTGACTTTCCATCCCTCCTGTCCTTTATTTACTTAATTTGCATCATTTGTAGTATGTAGTATAGTGTCATGATGTTCAATTGATTTCATCTATAATTGACAAAAGTTTTTCAAAGAGAAAGTTTTCATAAATCAATAAAAGATCGTAAACTATTCACCCCCCCCCTTTAGTTCCACAAATGTGTATTCAGAGCCCACGCTGCAAGTTTTTAAAGTAAACTGTATTAAAACTTGAATCGATCAAATGATCGACAAAATCAAGAAGTATCTATGCAAGACCATACTCCACTTTTGAAACCGATTGTTTTATTTATGGAAACNAGAATGCATCAAAGGTCCTTATGGAATTTCAAAGTTGGCAAGATAGGTCCTTGGGAGAAGTTTGGGAAAGTGGCAGAATTGGTCCCTGAATTTTCAGTTTCTACAAGTTTGGTCCTTGGGCTTTACTTGTTACAAAAACCAAATGGACTCCTCTTTTTATTACTAAACCCAGTGTCCCCCACCAGTCCAACCCAAATAAATCCCATCCCAATTCCCTTGGCCCAAATTCAGTTCAGCCCAACACCACTTATAATAAATCCCACCCACGTTTTTTATTTACCCCGTTTTATTATCTCCTCCCTCCCCAGGTCAAACCGGTCAAACTCCATCTTTCTTCCCCCCACGTGAAAAGCTAACCAGGACAACCACCTCCATACCTCCACATCACCAACACATCACCATGTTCCCCCAACTTCCATATACTCCAAAGTGCATTAATTGATCACAAACTTCTCCAAGTTATCAGAAAAGTGGAGTTGACAAAAATGGCGCCAAAAGCAAATTTAATGGCTGAGATTGGTTTTGGTCATCCAAGGGCTGAGAATTGAAGTGGGATATGCTCAGAGAGTGACACAAACCCTAATGGATCATTATAAGAAGAAAGAGAAGCAAGGAGAGAAGGGAGTAGTCCTTAGTTAAATTTTCATAGTCGTTTTTAATGTATTTTACCATTCCAGTTGATGTTTTTGCTTTTTAATGGTAATTCCAAGTTCTTCAGTGTAATTTTAAGTTATTTCAATCAAGTAATGGAACTTTGAGTCCTTAATTCAGTTTTCACTTTGATATCTCAAAATTTTATTTGGTCTCTTATGTTGCTAAAAGTTGTTCACTTATGTTTCTTTGAGCTCATGCTGGCTTATTATTAAGCTTTTATAAGCTTTAAAAGCAATTTAACCTGTTTTCAAGTGAATTCTCAAAATACTAGAAAAATCAAGAAAATAGAATAAAAATAAAAAAAATCAGAGAACAAGAAGGAAAAAGGCAAGGAGCACTGTATATTAAGGATGGCAGTGGGTTAGTAGCTTCGTGGGAAGCTTTAGGTTGAGTTCTTAGTCCTTGGTCCTCAGCTTCTTGCTTGAAATCGTTTTGTAAGCCATTTTATCCACCTTTGTTGCTTACTGTAGAATTGTCTTTTTGTGAGCTTATTTGATAGTTATATGCTTATTTGGTATCTTTGAGTATCTTAGTTGTCATATTTCTTGATCTCTTACCTTGTTGTTAGTTTAGCTCTTTGTGCATTTTTTAGTCATTTTAGCATAAAAGTGTAGGGCTTGGCATAAAACTCTCTCCTCTATAAAATTAGCAATAATATGTTTCATATAGCTTATAATTGTCTCTAAGTTCAGTAGTATAGTCTTAAATAGTCATTTACATCCTTAATCTCAAAAGCAGTATTCATAAGGGGTGTTTGGTAGATCTGGATATTGTGTGTTCTAGTTATTTGCCTGCATTGTTCTAAGCATATTTAGCTCACATTAGGGTGATATTAGTTGTTTAAGGCATAAAAATGGTTACTCTAACATAAAAAGTCAAAGTTGGCCTTAATTTCTCTTAATTACATCACTGTTAGGATTTACTGTTCTAGATTTCATCACATCATTGTATAATTGTTAGATATGGGTTAAATCAGTTGCATCATAGCTTGTAACAACATCCTAAGTCATTTTAGATCATCATAAGTTCATAAAAGTCAAATTCTCAAGTTTCATCAAAAAGTCAAAGCTTGTAGAAATTTTTTTTTGAATTAACTTGTGATTTTTGTGGTGATCTCAATATTTGGTTTCTGACCTTATGCTTTTGAGATATTGTTATTTGGTTGCTAATATTCATTGGTGATTTTTGGTGATTTGTTTTAAGGTGATTTAAGTGCTTATTTTGGCTTCTCTTTTGACCTGATTTCTGAAAACCTCCCCTGCATCCAGTTTTTTGAAAACTTTCATTTGATCATTAGTTGATCAAATCTTGGTGAATCCCTTTGACTCTTGCCATTTTAGATAGCTCCCTAGGTAGTGTTTAGGACTTAGGATTTAGATTTCCCTAGGTTGCTTATTTAGTGCTTATTTTTAAGCCTTCTTTTGGCTTACCTTGCTGCTGTTTCTGTTAGTACTCAGTATACACTGAGTGTGTGATTTTGTTGTTCTTTTTGTTATATGTTGTTGAATTTGATTTCCTCAGTTGTTATTGTTGTTGTTTAGTTGTTCGTATAAGCTCTTGTGTGTTTGTTTGCTTATTTGAGCCCTCTCTTGGCTTATTTGGCTTATAGTTGAAAGCAGTTAACAAGGAAAGAAAAAGAAACAAAAATAATAAATTTAGTGCAAATGTTGTTGTGATTCTTGTTGTTATTGTTTCTGTTTGTTGGGTGGAAATAAGCCTCAAGCTTATTGGAAGCTTTTGGGCTTAATTCTCTTAACTGTGTTGAGCCAAAAAGCTCAAAAATCCTCAAAAGCTCAAAACACAAATCTGAGCTGTTCTTAAGCTCTCAAAAGCTTGTTAAAAGCTTTCTTGCAAAAGTCTCTTCATTAAAGTTGGTCAGTGTTGTGTGTTGATTAAGTTTGCAAAAAGAAAAAAAAAAAAAAAAAAAATTAGTTTAGCAAAAGGTATGGGTAAAGATTCGAGCCCCAGACCTCTTGCTTGGAGACTGAGCATACCCAACACAACACCACACAACCATCTGTGCCCTAGGGACTTACAATCCCATTCTTATCTTTTTTTTATTTAACCTTCATTCAGTTTAAGCTTATTACGAGCTTCTTTGCTTATTTTCTGCTTATTTTGTAACTGGACCACATCTTTTTATAATTTTCTTAGCTTAGTCTCATCTTGTAGTATTTACTTAAAAAAATCCCAGATTTTTCTTTGAAGTTTTAGTATTTATTAGATTTAATTTTCAATTAATTAGTAATTTAATTATAATAAAAAATATAAAAGTCAAAAAAAAATGTTTTTCTTTTTTTCATAATTTTTTTTTTACGTTTAGGACCTAAGAAAATTAGTTTGACCTCCGTAGCCTTTTTATTTCAAAAATTTGACGTTTTGGGCTCGTAACGAGTCCCGGTAACGTCCCGTTTTTATTTTTGGCTACGTTTTTGGTTATTTTAGGGTACGTTTAGTATTTTTATAACTTTTCAAGTATTTTTGAATTTCTAATTTCATATTCCTAGGTTAACTTTGGTAATTTCACTTTTATTTTTGTACGTTGACGTTTATTTAAACGTAAACGTACGTTTTTTTAGTTTTAAAAGTTTTTAGATAATTTAGTTTCACGTGCTTGTTAATATAGTTCTTTTGAATCGTTTTCATCTCATTTCCTTAGTTTAATCGTCACAAATCTCTTTCACCAATCATCGTTTCATAATCGCTTGATCTCAAATTCGTTTTCGATATAATTCACACCTCGTCGGGATTTAAACGACCCGGGGAATTCCTATACTCTCCTTGGTGCATTGTGCCTTTTCTAGTTGACTTTTGTTGACCAAATCCTTGGTTGACTTTAGTTGACCGTTCAGGACCAATCAATATACCTTTAAACAGCAACTCTCACCCAGTATACATAAAATCAACCAACCTAATCTACTTAAAAATTTATCTAAACTTCCTAACTATATGTTTTATAACAACTATCATCCACATAAAGTCATACCAATTTTTGCCATACACAAAACCATCTATGCATTTTATAAAACAAGAGTAACCTAAAAAGACACATTTTTATTCATAAAACCATACATATTATACAGACTCCATCTACAGCTAAAACTCCATACACCATACCCATATTTAACACAAACAACAAAAAACACGAAAAGACACACCATAGACTACACACACTTTTCACACATACAAAAGACAACAACACAAGCAAAGTTCCTAAAATTTCTTAAGTTTCTTGATGATTTTAGATTTCTCACCAGCACGAGCACTGGCAGCATGCGCCATCTGCATCAGACGACCTATCTCTGCAAAATCATCTTGCTCCGCCGCCTTCAAATCTGCTAAAGCTTCATCTAAAACATTTTCGCTAACAAACTTTTTCAGCTCCAGAATAATCCCATGCCTCTCTTCAACCCTGACCAGTATCTCATCAATAATTTCATTGTAGTTCTTCTCATGACTCATGTATGCCTTCTTTTCTCTAGAAAAAACCTCATGAAGAACCCTATCAATCCTTCTATCACCAATCTGATGGGCAATCTTCATGCATTTAGGAAATTTAGGCGCCATGGTGGTTAGTTCAACAAGAATTTTGCGGCTAATCGATTATTATACCAAGATTGATAAACTGCGATTGAAAAAAAAAAACCTAGATCCCTTTTGAATGATATCCCCAAACATGCGAATGAAAAAACCCTAGGTACCTATTTTAACTAAACGAGAGGCTATAAAAAAACCCATAAAACCAGAACACCGGTACCTCCTAAGGCCCAAAAAATTATTTCAGGCCCAGTTAATGACAAACATAATAATAAAGCCCAATACATAACTAAAAAAAAATAAAAAATAAATAAAAAAAAATAAAATCACTTTACTTTTAAAAAAAATAGATATATGCATATGTATATATATACATATATGTATATATATACATATCTATATATACATATACAAAAATTCACTTCTTTCATTATTCTTGAAATGCGCGGGGTGCAATCCTTAATAGTTATATTCAGTTTAACATAACCAAAATCCCAAAAAAAACAATTAACCATACTAAAAATAATAATAATAATAAATAAAAAAATAAAAAATAATAATTACAACTTTTATAAAATAAAAAATTACACGCACGACAAACATATAACACTAATAAAAAACACCCGCCGCAACGCGCGGCTACCCCGCCCGTTGAATATAAAATGATGAAATGCAATAATCAGCTTAGGTATATGTTTGGTTTTTAGTCGCTACCCTTCAACATAATGTCAACAATCAAATTTGCGTTCATACAATTAATTCAAAACCATCTAAGGTCATTTAGATAAATATTTCAAATCATTTGACTGCAACGATTGGACTAAATAAATCCAATCCTATAGTCCGTTAAATATATTTTTTTGTCAATTGTTTTTCATGTTTTGTAGTACCTTGTGGTAGCTATATACCAAACCAGCATATTAGCGTCATTAATGGATTTATTATTAGGGCCGTAAACGAACCGACGAAAATGAACGGAGCCTTATTCATGTTCGTTTGTTTAATTTTAACCGGACAAATAAACGGACGCGAACGCTTAAACAAACGAATTTTCTTGTTCATGTTCGTTTATTAAGAAAATGAGTTGTTCATGTTCGTTTATGTTCGTTCATTAAGACAATAAACGAACGTTAAACGAATATAAACGATCGAACATAAATAAACATAGACAAACAAACATAAAATTTATTAAATTAGGCTCAATATATTGTTTTNAAAAAAAAAAAAAAAAAAAAAAAAAAAAAAAAAAAAAAAAAAAAAAAAAAAAAAAAAAAAAAAAAAAAAAAAAAAAAAAAAAAAAAAAAAAAAAAACATCACTTTACTTTAAAAAAAAATTCAAAAAAAAATAGATATATACATATGTATATATATATACATATATGTATATATATACATATCTATATCTATATATATTTATGTTAATCAGGTTGTAACTAATATGTTTAGGGTTCTAATTGATTTGCTATGATTCATTTGTTAATCAGTTTCTAATCTTTATGATCCTAATTTTTTATCCTTATTTGGGGGCACTAACTGATATGTTTACTTAATGTTTGTGTTAATGGGTTTCATCAGATTCTAAATTTCAATATAAATTTAAGGTTCTAATTGATATGGCTAATAGGCAATTTTTGTGTATCTGTACTGTATGTGGTTGCCTTTGATTTTGTCACATATAGAAATGAGAATCAAGGTTGATCTGAGTGATCACATTAGTTTCAAGTGTTGATTGTATTTCTTTGTAATTTGCGCTTAGTCGAGCCTTTTATTTTGCCATTAAAAAAGATTAAGAAAGAGTATTATTAAAAAGTTGTTTTCAAGATTCATGGTGAGCATTTGATTAAATCAGGCGTCTTTTGATTTTGAAGGGGTCTTTGGTTGTTTGGGTTTGCGCATTTTTGCTTTATTGCGTTTTCGTGTTGATAAAAATGCTCAAAACTGATTTCAATACACGATTCGATATTGCTTACTTCAAACTGATTTATCTTTGCTTATTTCTTTGTATGTTCATGATCATCAGTACAATGGCATTGCTTCTTTTAAGTTGACATTTTTTCAAAATCAAGATTTTCACATTAACATCCTTTACAACATGATATTTGTTTTTTTCCATGTATTCAATTAAACAACTCAATATTGTTATGGATTCAATTATTTTCGCATCTAGGAGTTTTTCAATTGTCGGTTAGGACGTTTTGTGGTTTGCTATTGTTTCCTAGCTGACAATCTACTTACATGTGTATAACGTTTTTTTTTTTTTTTGGTCAAATTCCTTATATTTACTCACATGTATACAATAACATTTGTTTCAATCTTTTATGTATTTTTGTC
The DNA here is from genome assembly GCA_014162995.1 of Artemisia annua. NCBI lineage: Eukaryota > Viridiplantae > Streptophyta > Magnoliopsida > Asterales > Asteraceae > Artemisia > Artemisia annua. The sequence continues at coordinate 18,820 of LBNU01013003.1, read as the reverse complement.
TAATTTATATCTCATTTAACCCAGCATGTTACACATTTCACAATTACATGAATCGTACTTGAGTAAGGGGTACAGTGGAGCCATAGTGATGATGTGCATATAGGACAAGAACGTATTGAGCCACCACACCCGGTGCTCTTAATAAATTTGATATTTCTAATGGATTTTATTTTGTTCCCATTGGCTCAGTTTTTCAAAATTAACAAGGTTAGGAACGAGTCTATAAAGGTATGAACATTCAGCTATATTTATGGTTATGTTTCCCCACATGAGCATCATTTAAATGATTAATAAAGAACTGTCCGATATACCTGTATGGAACTTGCTTTATGCTTTTCTATATCGTTTATGAGTAGTGATGATGGAGTAAACTTTTAACTAGATTGAACTTCAGCCATGTTAACATACATCTCTTGCTAACCACTTCATCAATGTGCTCAGAATACTTTTAATTCAGTTCAACAAACTTCATGTTAGTTGTATTTTTTAATTGAGATTCTCATATTAGTCAAAGTGAATATGTAATAGCAATGTTATTATAACCAGTCTACCAGTTCCTAAAATTTAACTTACAGTTGTTTAGGTGGTTTCCTTATTAGAAGCGATGTTAAAAAGAGATTCACTTGGCTGAAAGCACACAAGTTGTTGTTTGATCACATGGTTGCCAATAATGATCAGACAGAAGACGATGATGTCATACAACCTTGATGGTAAGTATTTTTAGACTGTACCTAATCGATTTAAGTTAGCTTTTGTGCCGCTAGATGAAAATAAATGCAGGATCATGGGTGGATGAGTCAGTTTACATGTCTCGTGAATAGTGATGCAGTCATTGGCCTGATGAGCTTAAATTGGATACGTCTTGCACAACTCACGTGCAAGTACTGTCGCTAACATTTTGCTGTTTAACACCGGTCACTTGTGGTCATGAGGTTTAGTATTATTTAGTGCTAATGGCATAACATATAACAATTAAATATATTTCCGTTAATCTGAGAACATGTTAACTTGAAAACGGGTCAGTTTGGCCGCCTATTATATACTTTCCACAGTTTTTAGTTTCTTATATTAAGTTCAGTTTTTGTCTCTTTAATTTACTTCCAAAATTAAACGATCAATTGGGTCATTTTCAACAGTTTATTATTGTTGAATACAACTGGATTTCCTACACAAATCTTGGAGAATTAGTGACTTAAATTCTCAAGCCATTTACGATGTTGGTTTCCTTCACGTAATGTAATGGACATGATTGTTTCATTCTTAAGTTACTTTTACAAAATCTGACTATTATATATTGTCGCATTTATTCTTATTTGCTTTTAAATTTCCAGGTAATTTGAACAATCATCATGTTTTAAAGGCTTACAATTTTACCGTACATGAACAAGGTTTACAGGATATCGAGCGAAAACAAATTGGGGTGCCTTTATGCTTGGCATGAATGGCCTATGTATGTAGTTAATCAATGATCATGTTATATAAACTATTTGTATGATCATTATATGAAATATTTTTTCATACACACCAATTTAAGAAGTTTACTCGTAGTAACTTATTTCTGTTAAGCTACATGAGAGTATATCACAATGTTACAATCTCTAATGTATGTATGTATCCTCTGTCTGATAAGTTATACTACAACCAATATTAATTACTCCGATAATATACATAAGTGTGACCTTTTCTTTAAACTTTTAAAATCTATTTACAACTTCGAAATTTTATTTGGATACACTTTTTAACCAATTCTTTCATTTGTAGTCGCAAATTGCAGGCCTATAATTGATTATCCTTGAAACAATCATTCAAATTTTAGCATTTTGAGCATGAATTTATGACATTTACTTTATATAGTTAAACGATATTTGTTTTAAACTTTTTATAAGCCACCCGTGATTTATCACGGGTTTATAGGCTAGT
>LBNU01013002.1:32741-44656 GCA_014162995.1 Artemisia annua | reverse complement strand
GATCTGGAATCGGAAAATTTTTGAAAAAATTTGTCTTTGCAATTCAAATGTAAGATCCCATGGGAATCATTTTTTCTGGACGAATTATATAGAAATGCAATTGATTTTTATTTTTAAGTATGGCTGTGTAGGTTGCTACTACTTTCCTCTAAGAAATCATGATGTGGTAGCGAACTTTCTCATCAAAATGTTAGTTTTGACATTTTATATCCCTTTCAGGATAAGAAACGTCCAAAATGGAGGTATAGAATGTCATACACATCAAAATTTGTGGTACAATTATTTTTGAGAGTGTGCAAATACACTCCTTATTTATTGTATAATACAATATTTATTATTCACTTATGTTATCATTAGTTTTAAAACATGAAACTCCAAAACAATAATAAATTATTTTCTAAATATAAAATTAAATAAATTTAAGAATATTACATAAAAAATAGAAATTTAAATATTATAATACAAAAAATAAATGATATATATAATAAAATTATAAATAAATAAATTATATTTATAAATTAAATATATATTTAATATTAATATAAAGAGAATAAAAATAATATATATTTAGTTAAATAATAATATAAAATAAATATATTATATAATAAATAAATAATTTAAAAAACATGGACAATATTGAAAGAAGATAAACGAAAAAAGGAAATTTTTGAAAAAAAAAAATCGTCCTTTATTTACGAATTCCCATGGTTATTTTTACGAATCCCGTGGAACGGGATTCGTAAAGAAATCCCACAGGATTCGTAAAAAGACGATAAATCATAAAGGATTCAGTATGAATCCCATGGGATTCGTAAAAAGACAATTTTTTTTTCAAAATTTTCGTCCAGAAAAATCCCACGGGATTCGTAAAGAAATCCCACAGGATTCGTAAAAAGACGATAAATCATAAAGGATTCAGTATGAATCCCATGGGATTCATTGTGAATCCCATGCGATTCGTAAAAAGACGAAATTTATTTTCAAAATTTCCGTCCAGAAAAATCCCACGGGATTCGTAAAGAAATCCCACGGGATTCGTAAAAAGACGATTTTTTTTTCAAAATTTCCGTCCAGAAAAATTCCACGGGATTCGTAAAAAAATCCCATGGGATTCTATATGATTTATCTTGTCGATAAATCACAAAGGATTCAGTATGAATCCCATGGGATTCTTTGGTGCATCCCATGGGATTTATTGTGAATCCCATGGGATTCTGTATGAAATCACAAGGGATTGATTGTGAATCCCATGGGATTCAGTATGAATCTTGTGACCAGTTGTGTGTATTATTTGGCCGATTTACACAACTGATCACATGATACACTAAAAGACCGAATTCAAAAAGTATATTATATAGTTAAAAAGAAAAATAAATGAATACACAAAACTATCAAAAATGACAAGTTGCAATTTCATTTGATTAGGCCTTATAAATAACATAATTAGGACATACAATTTATAATTAAAAAGAACATGTGACGTTAACATCTTTATTACTACAATTTATAATTAAAAAGAACATGGGACTGTTGACTTTTTTTTACCAATTCCAACTCCCAATGCCGAGTAACTTTTTGCTTCTAGCTACTAAATTTTTTTAATCAACAGTACACTTTTTCTACTTGCGCAGACTGATAGTGACTACACATCTCGATATCACACGACCCATTATAATAATCTTGATTCATCCCCACAAAACCATGAAACGAGATTGGAACCAACCAATTTAATAATACGCACAAATCACTGCCCCAGTCCCACTTTGCCTTCTTCCTCATCACCACTTTTCTTTCAAGTTTCCGACCAAACAAGACCACCAAAAAACCTGGTTTAAAGCTTAATTGACACTTTATTTTGTTAATTCTCGTTGAATGACGAGGGCACACTGATTATAAAGTTGAGGGCACCGGACTTTTTTTTCTAACAATTTGATATTTTTACTGCTCGTAAAAGATGTCTAACATTTCCGATGAGCCGCCGTACCATATACCATGCAGGAGCCTCATCTTCCTCCGCTCAACCTGAGCTCCGCCGCAGCAAATCCGTCGCCGTTCAAAAACTCGACACTCTCATTCCAGATCAACGCCACAAATCATGTGATGTTAAGGTTTGTAATTAATTAATAGATCAATGAATGAATTTTTGAATTAGGGATTGGGATTTTTTGAACAGGTTGTTTGGGGGATCTAAGAGAGAGATGAGAGAGACGGTGTAAGCGTGTGTGTAGAGTGTGTGTCTAGGGGGTTAGGTAGAAAGTATTGAATGACTAAAATGCCCCTCAGTATATTTGTTCATTTTAATCTAAGCCATTGGATGGAAGAAAGATGGATGGTTGAGATCTTGTTATTTGTTCTTTAGATAAATGTTGTTTCGTATTGAACTTTTCTCTATGCATTATAATGAATGCTTCAAGATGAAAATATATGCAGTATCTAGGAAGATGTCCAGTATTGCAATATTAACCCCTCATTTATACATTGGATATAAAACAACCCTTCTATGCACAATGCATTACCAATTTACCATTAACATCCTAAACTTAAAAAAAATTCTTATAACTTATATTTTTTATTTATAAAAAAACACATTTATAATTAAAATACACACGTAAATAAATAATATATAACAATCAACCGTCATATGTTGCGTCTGCACCAACAATACGAAAAAAACAAATAATTATTCAGCAAACAACCCGTCCCGTGCATCGCACGGGTTGTATAAAGCCTCGTACTCTTAAAAGTTAAACCACCACTCGCCAAAGATAATCATCAGTTTGTTACTTTGAGGTTAAAAGCTATGGATACTCTACGTACCTTCAATTTTCACTCATCATGCTATTAAACTTTCATAATAGTCATTATGCTTAGCGAAACTTGTTTTGTCCGGTTTTTATTTAGAGCAATTTTCAAAAGTAGCCCATTTTTCAATTGTGGTTCACTATCTAGTCAATGGAAAAGGAGTTTTAAATTTATTCTTGTGCGACCGCTAGACCATGCGACTCCATAAAAATCTTGACACGTGTCTAAAAGTTGATAGAATGTTTTTTGCTAGACCGAAGAGAGTCAGTGACATTTTGTTGTAAGACCAATGTTCTTTTTTTGCTAGACCAACATGACTATTTTGTTTTATTAGAAAGGTGGGACCCACCATTTAGATATTTTTATAAATAGGTAGTTACAACATCAGATAATAACATTCAAGACGGGCATCCACGCAAACTTGGAGGCATAGCTTATGATATATTGATTTACAGTAGTTTTTTAATTAACAAGTTGTTGGAAGTTATATTAGTATTAAATGATAATTTGTTGTGTGATTTGTTTATTATGTCAATGGATATACGTATGGTGGTTTAATGATTAAATCTACTCATGAGAAGTCTACATCACCTATATGTTATTTTAGAATTTCGTAATAAATTTGATTGAGAAAACTGAAGTTACGTGGCTGCTCACACCTCACGAATAGCGGTACATGAAATGGCCTTTTTCTGTTTATAACAAAAGCGTGAAACAATGAAACTAATAAATTTTTATTGACTACTAAAAAAAAGATGTTTGTAATCAGGTGTTTTTACTATTTGAAATGGTCAATTGATTTAATTAACTTATAGATAACTAATAATAAAATTATACTGTAATTTATACTTTGTGCATCCTAATTTATCGAGCAGTTTTTGTAACTTATCAGTATATGCATTATAATGAATGCTTCAAGATGAAAATATATGCAGTATCTAGGAAGATGTCCAGTATTGCAATATTAACCCCTCATTTATACATTGGATATAAAACAACCCTTCTATGCACAATGCATTACCAATTTACCATTAACATCCTAAACTTAAAAAAAAAATCTTATAACTTATATTTTTTATTTATAAAAAAACACATTTATAATTAAAATACACACGTAAATAAATAATATATAACAATCAACCGTCATATGTTGCGTCTGCACCAACAATACGAAAAAAACAAATAATTATTCAGCAAACAACCCGTCCCGTGCATCGCACGGGTTGTATAAAGCCTCGTACTCTTAAAAGTTAAACCACCACTCGCCAAAGATAATCATCAGTTTGTTACTTTGAGGTTAAAAGCTATGGATACTCTACGTACCTTCAATTTTCACTCATTATGCTATTAAACTTTCATAATAGTCATTATGCTTAGCGAAACTTGTTTTGTCCGGTTTTTATTTAGAGCAATTTTCAAAAGTAGCCCATTTTTCAATTGTGGTTCACTATCTAGTCAATGGAAAAGGAGTTTTAAATTTATTCTTGTGCGATCGCTAGACCATGCGACTCCATAAAAATTTTGACACGTGTCTAAAAGTTGATAGAATGTTTTTTTGCTAGACCGAAGAGAGTCAGTGACATTTTGTTGTAAGACCAATGTTCTTTTTTTGCTAGACCAACATGACTATTTTGTTTTATTAGAAAAGTGGGACCCACCATTTAGATATTTTTACTATTTTCGAAAATGTGTTTTTGTCTTAGTAGATAAGTAGGTGTCATGGTTGACAATATAAGACAAAAAAAGTCATGTGAGTCTTAAAAAAAATGTACAAAATATTACTTCGGTGTAGCAAAAAACATCTCATCAATTTTTGGACACATGACGAGAAATCTATGAAGTTGCACGGTCTAGCTGTCACACAAGACGAAATTTGAAAACCATTTTTTCTTGACTAGAAAGTTAACCCACAGTTAAAAAAATTTCTTGACTAGAAAGTGAAACCACAATTGAAAAGTGAGCTGGTTTTGTAAATTCCTCTTTTATTAACATGTAATATTTCTTTGAGTTTTTAATTCAATAAGTGGAAATGCACCATAAATTAATTTGATTCCGCCTCGCAATAGGACCTTGTTTTAAATCATTATTGTTATACTATTAAACTCATTTACATTTTCATTTTCATTTTATAGCAACAAACCCACACACTGCACTTCCTAAATATTGTAATATATGGTTTTGTTAATTATTAGCTAGTCATTTATCAAGAATTATATATGAATACACATTTACATAAATTGTTAATTGAAACGTCAAAAATGGCCTTTCTTATAACAGAGAAACATGAGAAACATGATTGTTCTATTAAATGGAACATACATAAATATAAGTTCTGAAAAGCGAAACGATTAAACCTAGAGAAACATAAGCAAAAAATCACATTATATTATCCAATTCCGAAGCTTCAAGTATTTAACGGTATGCATAATTGATCTCGTCCATAGCAATCTTACACAAGTCTTCATATGGAAATATGTGTGCAATCTCGATAGGAGCATTGATGCACTCAGTATATGGTTTGATTTCCCCACGCCATGTTTGACTTTTAATGAAATCCTGATGATAAACCAAGTTTTAATCACAATGTATAAAATGAATAGAAAGATATATACGTGAAATGCTTGAAATAAGCAACGGAGAATGTTTCTTCACACCTGTTCTTTTAGAGATTTCTGAGCCGATAGTGGATGAACATTTTTCGCTGCAACGTTTCTCCATCCAATTATATCTGTAGCAGCCTTATGATGGTCATAAGGACAAAAAAACATAATGAATTACAAAAGTGATGCACATTAGTTGGGAGGTAGGCACGCCAGAAGAATGAAAAATGTGATAACTGTAGGATTGAAAGATATATATAGGGATAAAGAATGTGTGTAACTGTGCCAGAATTATTTTGAATTTATAGAAAGGTAAAGGTATAAATGATTGTTGGGCATGGTATAATTTAAACTCAATTCAGGGAGTGCCTACGTGTATAGGTGAACAAGGAATATTACTTTATAAAGAGGTATATGACCGTTGCCCAACGGTAACCTCTGTAACATGTATTAAATTCAAACAGAACTGCTAGTATTTGTTTTGAAAGTAGAAGAAAGTTGACCATTATCCAATGGGCTAAAGCCCAACAACAAAATCAACTCGTATGGACATAAAAGTTTAGCTGTACTAAAATTTAAAATATATTACCCAAAATGTAGCTGGGAATTTCTTTTTGGCATGTGTTAATGATAGGGGAAAATAGTTAATTTTTAAAGAGTAAAATTGCAAAAATCTGGGCGTATCTTGTCTAAATCACAGGCGGCGTCCCTATAACCTCAAATTGTGCTCCCATATGTGGAACTTTCAGTAAATGACTCAAAAACCCTCTGATATGTGTTAATTTACACATATCTTTGACCTTAGAAAACGGACTAGAAAGACCAAAACCCGACCATAAATGCCATATTTGTTGTGTTTTTGTGTTTTTACATGTGCAGGTATGGATATTAAGAAAAAGGACAAATACTACGAGAAATCGACGACACGAGCATGAGAATTGGAAGATGGTTCAAGAGCCGAAGCCGGGAAGGATTTTTACATAATGGATCAAGTTCGAGCTCAAAATGCCAAAACAACCCTTGATGAATCATAATATGTCACAACTAGTCCTTGGATATACTTTTCAGAATTGGCAGAATGGTCCCCTGAAGTTTACAAATGTATAACTTTCATCCTTTGAATTTTAGCTAAATCTAAAACCTAAAACTACACCAAGTCCATTTCCTAAAATCTGCTCAACACAAAAGAAAACAAAACCAAGCCCAATCCTATTGTACAACCCAAAGCCCACATCTTTTAACCCTTGACCCGGTCCAAAAAATCAAATAAATATAAAAAATAAATCCCGTTTCCCTCATTTCCATTTACCCAGAACCCCCAAATCCTCCCAAGAACCCTAATTTTTACCCTCTTCTAATTACTCACAATTACTCCAATTAAATAATAATTACCAATGATTGGTTTATCTAGAAGGTTTATCACGTGCACAAAGCATGGCAGAGAAGAAATTCGGTATACACTTGAGTCACGTGGACATGTGGCAAAGCTTGATTGATTGGGATACATCATTCTCTCATCATTGGATTCGGCTGACATGTCAGAGTGAGAAGATGCACCCACGGATTGCCAACCTGTCAGTTTGAAGATCTCTCATTGGTTGAGCCACGTCAATAAATCTGATCCAAGGGCTACTAATGGATGGAGGAAGCACAAAAAGATCTAAGGGTCCTGATTCAAGTTTCCAGAGGCTTCTGATATTTTCTCACCCCTCACTCTCACTCAGGCTATATAAAGCCCTCATTCACCCACGATTTGGGTTGGTTAGATAGTTGGATAGTCATTAGGAGTAGCTTAGGGTAATCTAGTGTAGTTTAATAGTAGCTTTTAGTATAAGCTTAATCTAGCGTGTACTCAGCTTTTAAAACTCCCAAGTATTGTAATCAACATTTTTTCTTTAATAAAATTTCAGTTTTCTTAATTCTCTTGTTGAAATTCACTTTTAAGCTTTCACTCAATTCAAGTTGTTTATGGATTACAAGCTCTCAGTCCTGTTTCATAATCTCCTAGAAGCTTTTTCATAGCTTCTTGTGAGTCTCATTAAGCTCCTAGATTCAGAATTCAGAATAAGCCAAAGGAACAGGTAAGTTTCTTCTTAAATCCATTTTAGCTTAATCTTCTGTTTATTAGCTTAATTCTTTGCTTATATGCTTGTTAATTAGCTTTATTTTGCTTATTATTATCTGTGATTGGTTTTTGGTCGCTTGAGTGTAGTTTAGAAGCCTTCATATGTTGTTTCGCATAAATCTTCAAAAATCCAAAATAATATAGCATATAACTATTTCCTACTGCTTATTGATAGCTCATAGTTGCTTTGTATACTTCAATTTAGCTTAATAATGATCTGTGATTAGATAACTCAGCTTATATAGGTCTAATCTAGTGTTAAAATCATCACAGTTAGTCCGTTAGGAGTGTTTGGCTCATCTTGACTTTTTGAGTCAAAGCTCATTTAGGTCTTGAATTGAATTTCTATTAGTCTTAATCTGCTATTAGGAGTAGTTTGTCGTTAAGTTTGATCATTTTAATGTAGTGTTATAGGATTTGTTTGCGTAACTTGAATTTAGGGTTTTAGATCAGCTTAGCTTGCATTTTGTAGAGAGTTTGAGATTTGGATCATGAAAGGAGTTAAAACATGCTCACAATAGGATATGAAAGTGATTTAGAATCTGGTATTTGGTTTTCATTTGGTAAAAATCAAAAATATACCCACTGTTCACTACTTCTGCATTTCTATTATTGCAGCTCTTTATAGGTTTTAAGTCATCTTTTTAGTGTTCAAATCTTGTTCAATATACTTGAAATTCGGTTTTCAGTAGAATTTGGTTGCTTGTTCATAACATTCAAAAGGAATTTCATAGTATAAAATGCTAAAACCTAGCTCGAATATGCCCTTTTGGCCTGCTCCCCTGCTCAATAGATACCTGTCCTAACTCCTTCTTTTTCAACTTATTTTCTGCTTAGTGATAGATCCTTTTTGTTTGATAATTGGCATGCTTATTTCTCTCCAGCTTAACTTGATGTGTAGTTGCTTATTTGAGATATTAGAGTTGCATTAGGGCCTTATGTCCATGTCTGCAAGTAATTGTTTGACCTGCACAAGTTTTAGCTATCACTAATATGGCTCAATCAGCCATTTACCACCTTCTGTAATAAGCTCATAGTAGCTTCTCTATTTCTGAAATTTGGTTTACTGGAAGTTTGTTAGCTTATCTTCATTTGTTTTAGCTTTTTGAGAACACTAGAACTTGTTTTACGCTGTCTGTACAAGTCAGCATATACTGACTTGTACATGACTGAGTTCATGTTTGAATTTGATTGATAATTTGTGGTTAGAACTGTATGATTTTGGGCTTTATTGATAGATCACCTAGCCTAGTTTCTTGGTTTACTAACTCAGTTGATGATATTAGCTTTTAGTAATCTAGTTTTGCTTCCGAAAATGGGCTCAGTTCTGCTGTTGTAGCTCTTGTTTTATCAACCTGTTTTTTTGACTGTTCATGAGCAATATTAGTGCTCAATTAATCATTTTGGCATAGGGCTTTTGTAGATTTTGTAAACCTTGCTTGGTCGTCTTTCTAAACCAGCTTTTGTTTTAAAATTTGGTTCAGTTTTGAGCTGTCTATAAGCTTTTGAAGTGAGCTTCTTAAGCTGTTTTTAGAGAAGAAAAGAAACAAAAATGTTTTTGATTTTTCACAATTTTAGTCCTTGTAGTTTGCATTTTAGTTAAAACAGATTATAATTAGTTTTCTTTTGTTTATCACTTTTGAAAATTACAAAAATAGTCCCTGTCTTTTATGTTTAAATGTTTTAGTATAAAATAGAGTTTGAAAAATTACAGTTTCAGTCCCTAAACTTTTACTTTTTATTTTTAGGTCTTTAAACTTTTAAAATAACTTTTGAATTTTACATTTTTAATCCCTTAGCTTGTAATCTTTGCTCTAGTCCTTGCCTTTTATTTTTAGATTCATGAATCTCGGGATTAGCTCGGGATTTGCGTTATTTGAATTATCGTTGCCTTGTATTTGTAATTTGTTCATTTGTAGTAATAATTCAAATCAAAAATCCAACTTTTAATCCAATTCACTTCACTAAACTCACATCACCCTCATCACGGTAAAAGGTTGAATATGGGTATTTCAGTAATTTCAATTTGGCCAGGTACAAAAAATTGAACCGAAAGTTCCTCACACGGACTTGCACCTGCACGTTCCAAGTTATAGGTACTTCGCTTGCGATTTGGACAAACCACATGGATGAGTTTTGCAATTTACTCATTGTTAAAACACCAAGGCCTTATGCGACATAAATTTTATGGCAAGCCATGAAGCACAAGCCTTGAGCTAAAGTCTCCAATTCTTAGCTAGCGTGTACAGGAGCCAAAGATTATAAAGAGTCAAAACCGGATGTTAATTATATTGGTGGCCGCAAGAGAGAATAAGGCCTTCTCTTCATATGCTACAATTTAAAGCGGTAAAAAGCTTCTAGTATTATTAACATCCAAGTATTTCCTTGCAAATTTTGTGGTTAGTTGACGGGTGAAGTATTTAAATGAAAAACATTGTCATTTTGGTGTTCCATTGTAAATAAGTTACCTTCTTAAATACCAATACCGATCACGAACTTCTATATTTCATCTCAATATGAATAATTTTTCTAACGTATCAAGTGCAGATGTACAAATGAATGGCCGAAAGATGTAAAGACGCAAAGAAGAAATGAAAGAGTAAAGTTTCTTATATTGAGACTGTTGGAATTATGGATATATATTAATACGATAAATGTCTAGTATCGAACTCGAGACCTCGGGATTGCACACATTACAAACGAGTATTAAAGTATAATAATTATATATTAAATGTTATGTATATATAATTATTTAAACGCTATAAGGACTTAACGGTCGTTAGTTATTAACCGTATGGACTAACTATCGTTAAACACAAACAATAAGGACTAGAATGAAAATAGAGGACAAGAAGGATCCGGAACAACCCTTGGGGTTGCTTGGCCGGTCATACACCTCAAAGGGAAGGGATTCCCTTGCCCTAACTTGTCCTCCAAGATATTCATTCACTATATAAGCAAACCTAGGGATCAAACTTTGGTACCTCTAGTGCACACACATAAACCAAAGTTTTCTTCTCTTCTTTCTTTGATATTGCCGATCGACCAAAACCCTTTAGGGTTCTTTGGATCGTTTTTTCTTATTGAAAAATATGGTGTTTTCGTTACTTGCATATCCTTTAATTCGTTAGTAGTTTGTGTGCACAAAAATGAGGTAATTGCTCATTATAGTAATTGTGGAAAACTAGAAGGGGGTTGAATAGTTTACCGCTTTTTAGTTTACTTATCTTTTAAAAACTTTCGTATAATCAAAGATATACTTATCAAACATTCAAAGATATATGCAAGATGTTATCAACGATATGATAATGAGTAGCAAGTGAGAATAAGTAAAGAAACGATCAAACCATGACACGAGTATTTATCGTGGTTCGGCTACAAGGAACTCTATTTTCCTTGCCCTACCTCCACGCCCCGAGTATCCAACTCGAGAATTCAAAGCACTAGTCAACAAACTCCTTTCTTGGTGGAGAAACCTTTACAATCGTCGCTTACACGTTTTTTCGGTACAAAGCTAAATACCGAGTTCTAGTTCAAGGTAGAACCAACCTATCATCGCCTAATTCCTTTTACCGACACTAAGCTAGATGTCGAGTTCTTTACACGGGTACAACCACTCCCATCGTCGCTTACACAATATTACCGACACTAAGCTAGATGTCGAGTTCTTTACCCAGGGTACAACCACTCCCTACACTACTATGTATTTTGAGGCCTAAAATACTAACCGATCACTTCTACACATGATACAAATAACGTATAAACTATCGGAGTCTATACACAACAAAGATAACAAGTCTTGCAACTTATGAGTTGAAACTTGTAACTTCTCGGATGAACTTGTGAACTTCTTAGCTACATAAGAGAATCACACAAGTCAAATATTACTGAGTTAGATGAGAGGAAATATGAATAATATGTCCTAAAGTGATGAGAAATTTCTTGCAAGTTGTTTGGTATTTATACACAAACAAGTGTCAGCTCTGGCGGAAACGGCGGTACCCTTACAAGGGTTCCGCCTGTGTATCCCCAGGGTTCCGCCAGAACTGACACACCCAAGCTTGCACACAAAGTAAATTTCTCCAAGACAAACAAGGTCACATCAATCTATATCATGCATTGACTCAATGAGGAATACTTCCAAAGATGTGTAAGAACCAAAGATGGTCAAACACATAAACTTTCTATAAGTGCACATTGATGAGATGTGACACTTTCTTTTTAAGGAAGTAAAGACTATGTTATGACACACAAGGTCACATCAACTTATGCATTGACTCAATGTGGAATACTTCCAAAAGTGTGTAAGAACCTAAGATGGTCAAACACATAAACTTTCTATTAATGTGATGTGACACTTTCTTTTTAAAGAAATAAAAACTATGTTT
>LBNU01013002.1:5510-25634 GCA_014162995.1 Artemisia annua | reverse complement strand
CTTGAAAATATATATCTACGAGTGGAATAGAATGCAAATGATGTCGTGATGCAATGTAGACTAACCCTAGTCTAGAAAATGTACGATGGTTGACAATGTGACTTAACCTACCCGGTTTCGTCAAATGGATACCCGTAAACCCTGTTTACGTGAAATGTTGAATTGAAATTTAATGAATAGGAAATGTCGGGAATAAGGAAAATTGGCCTGAAATGGAGAATTGTGACAAATCATATACAACGAGAAACGGAGTTGTTAATTAAAGAATGACTGAGATCCATATCTTTATTAACATGGTATTAGAAACAAAAGGATAATAATAACGATAAATCGTTAAAGGTTTTCCAGGAAACCTAGCTCGGGTCGAACTAGGGGCATTGGAGTGTTGCAAGACGCCAACCAATGTCATTTTACGATTAATAGATATCCAAGTGGGAGCTGTTTATTATGGATATATATTAATACGATAAATGTCTAGTATCGAACATGAGACCTCGGGATTGCACACATTACAAACGAGAATTAAAGTATAATAATTATATATTAAATGTTATGTATATATAATTATTTAAACACTATAAGGACTTAACGGTCGTTAGTTATTAACCGTATGGACTAACTATCGTTAAACACGAACAATAAGGACTAGAATGAAAATAGGGGACAAGAAGGATCCGGAACAACCCTCGGGGTTGCTTGGCCGGTCGTACACCTCAAAGGGAAGGGATTCTCTTGCCCTAACTTTTCCTCCAAGATATTCATTCACTATATAAGCAAACCTAGGGATCAAACTTTGGTACCTCTGGTGCACACACATAAACCAAAGTTTTCTTCTCTTCTTTCTTTGATATAGCCGATCGACCAAAACCCTTTAGGGTTCTTTGGATCGATTTTTCTTATTGAAAAATATGGTGTTTTCGTTTACTTGCATAACCTTTAAATCGTTAGTAGTTTGTGTGTACAAGAACGAGGTAATTACTCATTATAGTAATTATCAAGGAATCAATTAACAAAACGGTAAGGGGTTAATCATTGATTCATATAAACCCTAATTAGGGTTCTTCAATTGTTCAAGAATTGCATACGGTACGTTTTCTTTATGTTTTAGTTAACCTTTATATGTTATACTTGATCCTACGCTTCCGCATATGTGACTACTTGATATTAAAATATATATATATATGATTGTCATTGTTATTAAATTCTAACAGAGACATGGTTACTGGGACTTGTAGTCCGTACATATGAATGTGTAAAATTATTGGATATGCATTGTTCCTTATGAGAAAGTGAAATTAAAGTATTGAAATTTTCGTATATAAGGCATAACTAATGACACGCAATACTTTCGTAAAGACATGTAAATGATCATAAGGAGATATGCTCTCATGTGGTGGATCCAATAGTGTATATAATATTTATAAGTCTGGCAATATAAAAAGTAATCGATATGCGTCCAAAAGATAACTGAATAGAGCTCATGTAATGTTATGATTTTCTTATAACATATAAAATGTAATAAGTCTGATAGTGATTTTTAGTGCTTAGAGCATATAAGAAAAGTTCTCGAGATTGAATAGTAAAGCAAATATTTCAGTATCTTCAAGGTATAAGAAATGTGGGTTTCAGTGTAGCACCGAAACGGGAACGACAAAGGGATACGAGGATAATACGGGAACGGGAAACGGCAAAAATCAAAAATTCAAGATACGGGAACGACATAGATACGGCAATAAAAAAATATAAAAAATTAAAAATATATTAAAAATCCAAAATAGATATATGTTGGTGTAAATTGTAAACTCCAAAAATACTACATGTAATTAATTATCAATAATAAAAAATACAACATCTTCCAAAAATACTNCTTCGTATAAGGTCATGGTGAATATTACATGTTCATATGGTTTGATAATGTTATACGGTAGTTATATAGTGAAATATAGGTTTTAGACGTAAAATATAACACTTAGTAATTTTTGGAAGTACGGTTAAAAATGGCTTCGGAAAACTAGTTGTAAATCAGTGAATATTGAGAGTTAGGAAATAATATTGGTATTTATGGAAAGCCTAGCACCAAGCCTCAAAATGTTCAGGAGTGAAGTTTTGCTCAAAGTGTCTAGATTTTATGCTAAATGGTCGAGAAGTATGGTATTTTAGGTTAAAGCTGCCATTTCTGGGCAGTTTTTATGAATATTTGGATGGCTGTAGATTACTCATCTTAAGTCCAAATGACGAACGGCTTTTTGATTTGAAAACTAGGCTAGGTGCTCTAACTTTTGTTCCTTGTGGTCCAAAACTCCAAAACTGAGTCAATTGACGGGAAAATAGCTCCCAACATGGGTGTTTATAAGTATACTTAGAATATTTTCTGGATAAGTGCTGGTAACTTATATATGGAAATAATAACTTTCGAAAAATCATAACTAATTCGTTATAAGGCCGATTTTCAAGTTCTTTATATCCCCGGAAAGGTAAAAATATATACTAACATATTTTCAATAGTTTGGCAAGTTTTGAAAAGGTCTAAGGCTCGTTTTTGGTCAAAACAATTCGTACATCAGCAACATTTTTCCGGAAAATGTATAAGTCTAGTAGTATTTTGTTTTTGGCATAATTTCTTCGTTATAGGTCCGTTTTTAGCGGTTCAAAAGGCCATAGTTTCATCTAATAATGTATTTTCTAGTTCTTGGGTCCAAAATTAACCAAAACTTACTGAGTTTACCAAATTTTGAAAATAGGGACAGTAGGTTTATATATAGTTCCAAAAATGATATAACTTAGTTTGTACATGTTCAAAACCACTACTAACAACATCAACTCATCCCTTAATCTACCATACACCTTCTTAGGGTGTCATGGGTTCCCTAACATCATCACTTCAACCATTTCTCCAAGGGTTCATAAGAAATCCATTTTACATATAAAAATGATAGAAACTTAGGTTTTGTGGTATAGACTTCAATATGCAAGTTCAAAAATGACAAAAGTACATAAACCTTGCAAGGAATTCATGGTGAAATTTATAGAAAAATAGTGATTCACTTACTTGGAAGCCTTATCTCTTTTTGGATGTAAAAACCTAACAATCCATAGGTTTATATCTCAAAACCTTGTAATGGATGTGATCTAATACTTGTAAATAACTTGTTACTTGAAAATTTTTGATCCTTCCTTGGTCTTGAATATGGAACGAGTAAGAGAGGGAGACAAGAGAGATGGAAAAATCTTTTTGATCTAAAATCTTACACCATGCATCTATGTGTAATTTTGGTGAAATGGGATTTATATTGGTGGAATTTAGAGCTAACATGTGTCCTTGGGACACCTATGGGCTGCCACTTCATTGAGGTGGGAGATTAGTCACCAAATTTTGTGCAATATTGTTTTTACGGGGTACCGTTTAGTGCATAGTTTTGTAGTTTTAGCGTTATCGGGTACCGGGTTAATTAAAAAGAAAATATAACGGGACAATACGGGATATAACAAAGTTGTAAAAATTATAAAATATAATTTTCATAAACATTGGGTATTTTGATAGGTATTGCTTTGTTGGTACAATTCTTGATGTATATAGTTCAAGTAAAGGTTTATTATTTGGTTAACCACCAAAAATAAATAATATAGTTTAATAAACTTAATGGAATTGTGACTAATATATAAAAATATTAGTGCTCTTAGTGGAATAGGTTTGGTACATTATGTTAAAAACTAATAACTTGTCTTATTATTTATATACAAATAAATAAATAATGGTAACTTGAAAATATATATCTACGAGTGGAATAGAATGCAAATGATGTCGTGATGCAATGTAGACTAACCCTAGTCTAGAAAATGTACGATGGTTGACAATGTGACTTAACCTACCCGGTTTCGTCAAATGGATACCCGTAAACCCTGTTTACGTGAAATGTTGAATTGAAATTTAATGAATAGGAAATGTCGGGAATAAGGAAAATTGGCCTGAAATGGAGAATTGTGACAAATCATATACAACGAGAAACGGAGTTGTTAATTAAAGAATGACTGAGATCCATATCTTTATTAACATGGTATTAGAAACAAAAGGATAATAATAACGATAAATCGTTAAAGGTTTTCCAGGAAACCTAGCTCGGGTCGAACTAGGGGCATTGGAGTGTTGCAAGACGCCAACCAATGTCATTTTACGATTAATAGATATCCAAGTGGGAGCTGTTTATTATGGATATATATTAATACGATAAATGTCTAGTATCGAACATGAGACCTCGGGATTGCACACATTACAAACGAGAATTAAAGTATAATAATTATATATTAAATGTTATGTATATATAATTATTTAAACACTATAAGGACTTAACGGTCGTTAGTTATTAACCGTATGGACTAACTATCGTTAAACACGAACAATAAGGACTAGAATGAAAATAGGGGACAAGAAGGATCCGGAACAACCCTCGGGGTTGCTTGGCCGGTCGTACACCTCAAAGGGAAGGGATTCTCTTGCCCTAACTTTTCCTCCAAGATATTCATTCACTATATAAGCAAACCTAGGGATCAAACTTTGGTACCTCTGGTGCACACACATAAACCAAAGTTTTCTTCTCTTCTTTCTTTGATATAGCCGATCGACCAAAACCCTTTAGGGTTCTTTGGATCGATTTTTCTTATTGAAAAATATGGTGTTTTCGTTTACTTGCATAACCTTTAAATCGTTAGTAGTTTGTGTGTACAAGAACGAGGTAATTACTCATTATAGTAATTATCAAGGAATCGATTAACAAAACGGTAAGGGGTTGATCATTGATTCATATAAACCCTAATTAGGGTTCTTCACTTGTTCAAGAATTGCATACGGTACGTTTTCTTTATGTTTTAGTTAACCTTTATATGTTATACTTGATCCTACGCTTCCGCATATGTGACTACTTGATATTAAAATATATATATGATTGTCATTGTTATTAAATTCTAACAGATACATGGTTACTGGGACTTGAAGTCCGTACATATGAATGTGTAATCTAAAGGAGGTACGGACCCCTCCCGGTACGATGCAGCTGAAAAACAGAATAGGCTACCGCGGCTCGCTTCGCTTTTGTTGCGGAGCTTTATTGGATATGCATTGTTCCTTATGAGAAAGTGAAATTAAAGTATTGAAATTTTCGTATATAAGGCATAACTAATGACACGCAATACTTTCGTAAAGACATGTAAATGATCATAAGGAGATATGCTCTCATGCGGTGGATCCAATAGTGTATATAATATTTATAAGTCTGGCAATATAAAAAGTAATCGATATGCGTCCAAAAGATAACTGAATAGAGCTCATGTAATGTTATGATTTTCTTATAAGATATAAAATGTAATAAGTCTGATAGTGATTTTTAGTGCTTAGAGCATATAAGAAAAGTTCTCGAGATTGAATAGTAAAGCAAATATTTCAGTATCTTCAAGGTATAAGAAATGTGGGTTTCAGTGTAGCACCGAAACGGGAATGACAAAGGGATACGAGGACAATACGGGAACGGGAAACGGCAAAAATCAAAAATTTAAGATACGGGAACGACATAGATACGGTAATAAAAAAATATAAAAAAATTAAAAATATATTAAAAAATCCAAAATAGATATATGTTGATGTAAATTGTAAACTCCAAAAATACTACATGTAATTAATTATCAATAATAAAAAATACAACATCTTCCAAAAATACTAACTTTTAAATAAATACTATTAAAAGATATTTTTTTTCAATAATAACATATAATTACCTTAGAAAGTTGAAGTCACACAGGAAGAAGTTAACTGCCAATGAAACAAATACTCTTTTCTAAGTTGAAGTAAATAAGTCAATTTTTAATTTAAAAATAAATCTATCTATTGTCTTTACATTCACGTTGGGTGACATTGATATTAGTGTATGTACTTTTTATCTTTTTATATTTACTCTTTCTCTTTCCGTCAATGATAATCATCTTCCTCATACTTTATATTCTATTTTCTGGTATGCATCTTTCTCTTTCCATCGCCGAATTGTGAATTAAGCCCATTAAAACCCAAGAAATGGCTTGGAAACTTCAAGGAAATCCAGAAACTGTAACGATACTTCATACGAAACGTTTCACAGATTCAGGAAACGGCTTGGAAACGTTTCGATGGCGTATATGTTCCCACCCCGTTCCCAAACGGGAACGCCAGCTTAAATGGCGTTTCGGTGCTTCACAGGTGGGTTTATATTTCACTAACCCATCAAATACAAGTTTAGTTGGTTTTGTAGATGCAGGATATATGTCTGACCCTCACAATGGTCGATCTCAAATTGGATATATATTTACAAGCGGAGGAACTGCAATTTCATGAGGTTCAATAAAGCACACAATCTCAACAACTTCATCCAACCATGTAGAAATTCTAGCGATCCATGAAGCAAGTCGAGGATGTGTTTGGTTAAAAAGTGTGATACAACACATACGTAGATCATGTGGTATTTCTTAAGAGAAGGAGGCACCAACAATTTTGCATGAAGATAATGTAGCATGCTTTGCTCAACATAAAGAAGGTTATATCAAGGGCGACATGACGAAACATATTTTACCAAAATTATTCTTCACTCATGACTTATAGAAGAATGGTGATATTATTGTTTAACAAGTTCGTTCAAGCGACAATTTGGCGGATTTATTTACCAATGTACTTCCTACCTCAATATTAAGTAAACTAAGTCACAACATTGGGATGCGTCGACTCAAAGAGCTCAATTGATATAGTCATTAGAGGGAGATAATACGCGCCCAAACTTCTCGTTTTCCATGCTCTAATTTTGTATATATGATGATTCTCTTTAACTAGGCTATTTAGATACATCAAATGTTTCTAGAAGCTAAACTAACTAACTGTTACATTTTATGACTATCAACTTTGGCCTTGTGATGTAATTGGAATGAGAGCTGGTATGGTTGACTTTTGGTTTGACATCGGCACATTGTTGACTTTATGAATCTTGGACTGAATTGAGCATTTGGTGTCGTGCCTAGCAATGTGCCTAGAACCTTATTTGTGTAGTTGGAATGTGCCTAGCATTGTTCCTAGAACCTTATTTGTGTAGTTGGAATGTGCCTAGCAATGTACCTAGAACCTTATTTGTGTTGCCACTAATGTGCCTAGAACCTTAAAGGTCGTTATGTCAAAACAAAAATTACACACGCTTATGCCTCATAATCAAATTCTCCTCCTTAAAAATGAATTTCAAGTGACTAACCAATTCACCATCACCATCCAATATTTTCGATTACATATTTTCGATGTGGTTTCTTCATGCGGGGCATTAAACTCACGTTTTTCCCCCACACTTTTTTTTTTTTTTTTTTGATTTTTGTATGGCAAGTGGTTATGTTTCTTTCTTCCTCCTCATGCATATATTTTATATTGCTAATGTACAGTATTTATAAGTTGTTCAACCACCGTTGTTTTTTTATTGGTAAATGGTTTTTTGGCTTATGCCTTTTCAAGTTTAAGGAGGATTCGATATTGGTAATTATCTTCATTCATTAACTTGTTTAAAAAGTTTGCTCTTTCTCCTAAATTATTATTTGTGTATTTCATACTAAAATGTTATTACGAATATATGTTGATCGATCACTTCAAGTCCATTACTTTTCTATTAATTTTACTAATGTATAGAATTATTATTTGATATTATATTAGTATACCAGTTTGTTGTGGTGGTAAAAGCAGGGGCGAAGGAGATAGGGGGACAGGTGGGTGCTGGGCCTCCCCCAACCTGTCCAACTACTTCAATGCTGAAGAGGGCTAAAACCCGTACATGATGCAATTTGGCCAATGGGCCTCCCTTTACTCCTTTACTCCGCCACAAATTATAAAAAAGTCACTGGTAAATTTAAGCCTGAAATTTATACACAAACACATATATATCATATAATAAACTTATTATAAAAATGCATTATAACCAGTATAGATTATTATTATGATTAATTTTTTAAAAATAAAGTATGGTTTAACCCGAGTTGTATCTATCCAACCACTAAACAATGAGATAATAATCCAGCTAGCATATTAACCCAATCGGAGTGAGTGAGGTGTGTAAGTCAGAAGAAACATAAAAAAACAAAAAAGGGCATTACAGATTCTTCTTCTTGAAATGGGTTTTCATAATGGTTTCTTCTTCTAAGCAGATTGATTGATTAATTGATGGTAATAAAAGAAAGAAAGAAAAAAAAAAATGGATCCGGAGCAGACGTTTATAAGAGTACAGGAGAGATTCTCACATGTATTGACACCTCGAATAAGAGCTTCTCTCGAATACATTTATCTCTTCATTGCCATCACTCTCTTTTCTATCCTCGTTGTTATGCACGCCAATTATGTCCAACAAGTAGGGTTTTTTTTTTTTTTTTTTTTTTTTTTTTTTTTTTTTTTTTTTTTTTTTTTTTTTTTTCTCCATACTTTTATTATCCTAAGTTGTTGATGCTGGTATTAGGTTCATTCACACTTGTAAAATAATTTAGAATGATTTTCAACTATAGCGCGCCTTCTATCCTTATAATTCCCACTGACCCATGTGCTAATGTACCAGGATTAGGGGGTGTTTGTTTAAAGCTTATATAGTGGGCTTATGAGCTTATTTGTTTTCCGGCTTATATTTTACAAGCCTCATTTTTCCGCTTTATTTGATNTTTTTTTTTTCTCCATACTTTTATTATCCTAAGTTGTTGATGCTGGTATTAGGTTCATTCACACTTGTAAAATAATTTAGAATGATTTTCAACTATAGCGCGCCTTCTATCCTTATAATTCCCACTGACCCATGTGCTAATGTACCAGGATTAGGGGGTGTTTGTTTAAAGCTTATATAGTGGGCTTATGAGCTTATTTGTTTTCCGGCTTATATTTTACAAGCCTCATTTTTCCGCCTTAATTTGATACTTTATATAAGTTTATTATGATATAATAAACTTATATAAACCCGGAAGTCTCAAAATAAGCCGGAAAATTGGGGCTTATGAATTATAAGCCGGAAAACAAATAAGCTCATAAGCCCACTATATAAGCTTTAAACAAACACCCTCTTAATATGTATCTTCATCTTTGCTGTCGTTTGAACATCCATATTCAAATATGCGTTGCTCAAATGGAGATTAAGCTAGTACGATGATAATTAAGGTGTCTGAAACAAAAAAGGTTCAGTAGACGTGACAAATAGAAAATTTTATGTAGTTAGTTGAATTAGACAGATATCGGAAACCTTTTTCGTTCGGATGTAATATAGCCTTATAGGTGTAAAACAACAGAAACGTACTTTTGTTCACTTTAAGATATGATATACAAATCTACAAGTGACTCACTTGGTTAGTATTCACTAGAATCCCAGATAGAGGAGCAGAGCTGGTTTTTGGAGATACGCGTTACTAACTTACAAACTAATGTAATAGGATTTATCGGCTTGTCATTTGATGAGATTGTTTAGGTCCGACTTGGACGATTTTGTTAAGTTATTCGTATTCTGCTTAGCATGTACCTTTATTTATATAATTCTTGTCTGTTGTTCTAAACGGATTCCATGTTTTGTAGCCTGGATGCTCAAGTGAACTTACTGGAGTCGCAACTACTGAAGCGCAACTTATCCAAATTAAGGTTTGCTATTTCTGACATATAATCTGTTATAATATGTATGTGCAATGTTGTCCGGTTGTTTAGTACTATTACGAGAGATCAAGTTTCCAAATTGTTCATTTCGCGTCATTATTAAAGTTATTATCCTGGAAGTTCCAAGTTTTCTCTACTGTATTTTACAAAATTCTAAGTGAAAACTAAATTATCGAGGTGGATGACTGGATGAGCCTTAGAATCAAAATCCAGTTGACGTTTATTCAACTTCCTCGTTTGTGCTTTTGGTCTGATAAGGTTCCGTAACCCACACAACTACTAAAAGCTATAGTATTGTATATCAAGGTGTGCCATATGTTACTAGGGGGTAACCTTTGCCCTTATAAGTCATAACTACTCTTTCTTATCTCATCTGATAGTCTTAAGTGAAAGTTGTACGGAAAATAACAGATGATGTAGCCATATTACTCCAATTCACAACAGGACAAGACTTAAGGGGTGTTTGGTTAAGCTTATTTGGGCGGCTTATGGGCTTATTAAACTTTTGGAAAGCTCATAAGCTCAACTTTTTGGGCTTAAGAGCTTGTCAACTTGAGCTTATGGCGATTTTAAGTGATAAGCACAGATTTTAAGTAGTGGCTAGAATCTTTATAGGACTTTTAGTTTCTTGTTAGTTAAATGTATGTGTGCCTCTGCTATTGCTTCACCATATATAGCTGATGCTACAGTGGCGACACTGGATCATTTTATACTGTAATGCTTTCTGGAGTCCCCTTTGTTGCGCAGATTACTAGTGCTGGCTTGTGGTCACAAACTGAATCTCAGTATGATGCAAAAGATATTATTGACAAAGAAACTAAAGTTAATGATCAGAAAGTTACAGATCAGAATGTTGATGAATCAACTTCTTTGGATGCGCAGTTCTGGTCAAATTGGGTTAGTTCAAGTGGTATGAGTGGGAAATCAGCTTTAAAATTCTGGAAGACTGATAATGAACTTCTTGAATCACAACCTGAGACTTCCATCAGCAGTGATGTCATTGAAGATGCCTATAGGAAAACCAAGAAAGATGAGTCTCGTAGTAGGTTTCCTATGTCCGCCAAAGAGTCACTGAAAGCCGCAATGTTACGTGTTATTAAGAAGTGGCATGGTCGCTTTTCATTTCTCTGGAAACATTCGACTCGAATTTTGGGAAGTTTATGGGTGAGTGAAAGCTATCATATCCTTTAAGTGCATGACCAATGTTGGGATATGTATCTATCAGTTTGTGATCTCGTGTCAAATGTTGTGCGCTATTCTTTTTGTTGCAACTGTCGAATTTTTTATATGCTTTCTTCTTCGCCCTTCTATGTTTCATGAATATATTGTTATTTGAACAGAAATTTAATGGTCACAGATATTCTTTTAGTAGTTTTGTTTTTGAACAAGATAGTATATGTAAACAATGTTCAGTATGCTTTGGCAAATGCTCGGCCAGAGCATGGGGGTTCTCATGAACTTTTAGCATATGATTAAAGACTGTAAATCAGTAAAAAGTACTGTCAGAGATGCAAATTAGTCCCCATGTGAATACTAATACAGGTACCTTAAGGTGGTTTAAGAGTTATGTGGGGTATCCAAGTACTAGTAATTGGAGACTAATCTAGGGCAAGTAACATGAGAAGTCTAGTCTTAAGTTGGTAGATTTCATAGATTGTTTTTCTCTTTCTCTCTTCTAGACATAACATGCATGCATTGTAGCACACTGTCCTATGCGAAACTTTAATCTGTTTATTATGATCCACTTCTAGTTTGTTGTTTAGTTCTCCGACTTGCAATATACATATCTAATTGGTTAATTTGCACTTCAAAATGCAGGACATTGCAGGTATCCATTTAAATATCGATGTCAATAAATGCCTTCGTATACTTCACCTGGACAAGATCAATTCATTGGCAGGTAAGTTATCTATCTAGATGCTTTTGAACTTGCTTTCTGACTTAATTCAGCTGCAAGCTTTGCTGCACGCATCTATATGTCAAGTGACAATTCATGCTAGGTTATATAGCCTTACAGTATGGGGGGTTTGTAACAGCAATTGTTATCAGGATATCTGGCTTACGTTTTTTTGTTTGTCAAGAAAATTGGGATTGTAATCACTGGATCTGCAACGTTGTTATAGTGTTTTATAGTTTGTTATTGGTAGACTGAGTCGAGTGAAGAGAAGAGATGTATGCGGTTCTTTGATCCCATACTCACAAGTCTCTTACTTTTTAAAGTTTTCATCAACGCACATGGCTGGTGTAGGAAGATCAGAAATCTAGTGTTATTGAGCATCATATCTTAACCTGAAACTCCAAGATCGTCAGTTCGGCACTTAAAAATCTTCATTTGTAACACATGCACTGTACTCAGAATTCACTGGTGTAGTGACCGCCATTCCTTGATGTTGTTCTTTAATATTATCGCATAATAGTCTCAATAAATAACTATTGAGGTGATTTAGGTCAAGTCATACTGTGGTTTTGTGGTGTAGGGTTTTGAAGGTAACCTAGTCTAAAGATTTTGCTATATATGTCTGTTATGTACTGTTCAGTATAGAAAGCTGTACAGTAATCTTTATTAATAGGTAACTCTGATATGCAATAAATCTCCAGATATTTTCTCATTGCAAATTGTTTATTGGTGATTTAGTGCAGTGGCTTGAAACGAGAAGCAACGCCTTTGAACCAACTTATCTGTACACAATGGAAAAGGTAAGAGATGCCTCACTGAAACTGAGAATTGCTGGTTCTTCAATTTACTACAAATATGTATCTCTAGGAATCTTTACGATGGAAACCATTCTCACTATTTTTGCTGCGATTTTGATGTTCCGAGTTCTATAGAAAGGCATGACATGTATTATTGAATATGTTCAATTGGAAGAGATGCATTTGTAAAGTATTCAAGGTCATTTTTGTAGGGTTACTTTCTGCTGCCTGAAAGAGCTAAATCTCGACATAACATCCGAACTATCAATATCAGCCTTTCAGCACGTCATTCCTGCTTTGGCAACAGGTACTGGCCATCTCATAGTTTGTAACTGGGTCATTTATATTGGCATAGCTATTAGGAAATGTTACACTGAACAAAATCACATATGGACACTTGATAAACATACACTGAAGTCCCAATAGCTTACTAGGGGTGGCAATCGTGACAGGGTCGGAACCCAAACATGATCCATTTACTTAATCATGTTGAAAACTAATCCTAACGAGACATGTTTAATGCACGTAACCCAGGCACGGCCCAGGTAACCTGTTTATCTAAACGGGTCAAATGGAGTATAAACAGATTGTAAATGGGCCATACACGGGTTAAATGGGTTGGCAGGTTGAAGTAACTTATGTTTTATTTGTCTTCTAACATTAGACGGATTGGCTTGGTCAACCCAAATACGTCACGTTTATTATACGGGTTTGATGGGTCACAAACAAGTCAAGAGAGGTATACGGAGATAAATTTATTACCTAAATTCTATCATACGGGCGGGCTGCCCCGAACCCGTTAAGACCCAATCGAACCCGTTGGCCTTCGTGTCGTGTCAAAAATTGCCACCTGTACTGATAAATGTACATTTCAAGAATTTTTATATTCTTATCCTGCATTCTACAGGTGGCAGCAGCTTCTGATCAATAGGCTTGTAGGATATGATACTATTTTGATGAACAGTTTACTGAATTCTCCGGGTCAAGGTAGGACAAAGTCTTTAGTTTGGAATTATAAGCTATAAAGGCATGTGAATGTATTAAGTAGAACGAGTATGACCATGTGGAGTTTTTGATCTCTGTCTTTGAAATCTGATACAGGATACCTATATAATTACCAAACAAAAGAATTCTACAATCTTACATATGCACGTGAGCAACCAGGAGGGTCAGCACAATTTGGAGGTTTGCTACCTTTTCCATTTATCTATTTAGGTTAATTACTGTATGCCAGGTGTGAAGTAAGTACTTCGGTGCCAATTGTCACTTGTAGAATATTTTCTCTGTATTTTGTACATTTACCTTTTGGACGTTTGCCACTTTCTCTAGTTGTATGCAAAAGGCTGTTCTTAATGATTTTACGTCTTGGTTTTGATTCAAGTAAGAATGATCCTAATATCTTCTACATAGATGGATGTCACTAGTTGTCTGAAATGGACTTGTCATCTTGATAGGCCCTGGTTTTTATTAGATATATAAGAATTTTAATTAAATAAATAGCGTTCAAGGTTGTAAGTTTATTATGGTAAGCTTAATCAAAGCATTTGGTAAACTAGAGACTGATCGAAGTCTGACTTGATTAAATTATCCTTGTCACTATCTTTTATTTTTATCACAAAACCAGATCCCGGCTTATCATATATTTAGCATGTAGCCATGTACCTATTTATGATAATCAGTATACAATCCACGTAGCCACGAGCCAAAGCTTCTATTAGGGAACTTAACGTATAGAACATGAAAATAGATTTATCTTTATGTCCCGTTTTAGACAAATAAAAAAGTTATTGATGACAAAAATTCAAATATCTGGCCCTAAAGCTGTCCTTGCCATTGAAAAGTTTGTGCTAGTACAGAATATGTAGGTGTCTATAGATTGAAAAGTGCTTTCTTATGGAAATATCAATTAATCTCCAAACTTATGGTTGAAAACTATAGAAGATAGTGACGGTTTGGCCCTATACATGCAGACTATTTTGCTACGAAGTGTGGGGTGCTTATGATGTCCCTCTTTGTTTTCTTCACCACGACAATGTCAGTTTCATTTACACTGAGGGAGACACAGACTCGCATGCTCAAGTTCACAGGTTTGTAGTGCTATACCTCTGAGGTAATTATATAATGATGTGATTGTGCGCCAATGTAAATCGTTTATGTTTTTCTCCCTTTATAGTGCAGCTCCAGCACCATGCTCGGCATCGTCTCCCGACATTTCAGTTGATATTTGTACACGTAATTGAGTCTCTAGTTTTTGTACCTGTAAGTGTATTCTATCTTATTGCTTCTCTCTAACTACCGTAAGTTATATTGTACGATGCTCTAACATGGACAATTCTTTACACGTGTGTCTGCAGATAATGATTGGCATCCTGTTTTTTCTTTTTGAGTTCTATGATGACCAGCTTTTAGCCTTCATGGTGCTGATTCTTGTCTGGCTTTGTGAGCTCTTCACTCTTATCAGGTCATCTTTCTCTCTCGCTCACACAAGAACACACATGCTTTCTCTCTCACAGAAATATGTGTAATATGCTTAATAAACATTATGGGGGTATGCATAAACAATTACTAGTTGTTATCACTTAAGGCTGTAGTATATTCTTAGATTCCAAGTTTCTATATTGTAATGTATATTGTCATTGTCCTTGATTTGCTTTATTTTCTTGCAGTGTCCGTACACCAATATCAATGAAGTTTTTTCCACGCTTCTTTTTGCTATATTTTCTGGTGTTCCACATCTATTTCTTCTCATACACGCATGGTTAGTTCCTCTCACTTATACTTCCCAATCCTTAAACTTTGGCACTTGCATTATCAGATGCAACATTGTAGAATGAAATTTTTCAGGATTTTCCTATTTGGCACTCTCAACGACAGCTGCATTTATGCAACACCTCATCCTCTACTTTTGGAACCGTTTTGAGGTGAGAACATTTAGATATATAATCCCCTTTTCACGATTCATGAGATTGAACTCAACTTTAGTATGAGAGATGGCTGGAATTAAATGGTGTTCATAAATGTCATCCAAGTGCATTCTCGTTGATTTCTTATTCCCTTTTTCGTTTAAATTGGTACTTTTATATTTTAAAGATGTTATTTGAGAACTGAGGCACTATGCCCTCAGGCTTAGCTGGAAAAGTCTTCATGCGTTTTTGAGTCTTGCTTGTATTGTTTCATTTATGTTCTATTTTGCTTAATATTTCACAGGTTCCAGCTCTTCAAAGATTTATGCTAAATAGACGCTCACAATTTCAGCAACAACCAGACTTTCATATCACATCCTCCACCATCCTCGCCTCCACTTTGCATATTACCAGATTAAACCCTGCGAGGAATGTGATAGCCCCCCCTGTTAATACCACAAATCCGACTCCTGGACCTGGATTGAGAGGTAGTCAACCTGTTCTTGCACCCATTCAAACAAATGTTATGTCAGGAAACACAGAAACACAAATGCAACACGAGAATGAGGGCATAAATAGGGTCGGTAATCACCTTCAAGCAGCAGGACAGCCAGACACTGGTGGGAACCCTGGTGCAATGAATTCGTTCAGTTCCATGCTGCTATGGATCTTGGGTGGGGCCTCTTCTGAAGGTCTCAACTCGTTCCTTTCTATGTTTAGAGATGTAAGAGACCAAGGCCAAGCTTATGCAGAATCCCCACGCCAAGAAAACCGTGCGACACAAACTTCTTGATTACAGGTTTCAAAATGAGGGAATGTTGGCTCTTGATAATCATAAAATGTGTATGATATATGCATCATTATAAAGCGTTGTTGATATCTTTGTATACTAGTTAGGAATACATGTTTTTGGTTACTTTATACATGTACCTTGTTGAGGGCTAATGCTATATAAAAGTTTTTATATTGATGTACGGAAGTGTTTTGGGTTCTCTTTGCCAGTATAGAACACTCGGTTCCCGCTCACAGCGGATGTAGATAGGATGTCACAATGATAGTGCAAGGAAGACGAGCAGTTTTAGTCATAATGCTAGTGTTTAGAAACCTTGTAAATCTCTCATATGTGCCCCATTCTTGAGATACAAAATATAAACATAGATCTATCCGGATTCTGTATTCGGGATACAATGGACATTGTGAGTTGTGAGACATATATATTGATACCACGGCCAAAATTACATCAAACAGACAATGCCGCACTATAAATTATTAAATCCAATGGCTATCAAAACCCCAACTTGACTCAAGTTCATTTTTGAACTTGAGACAATCCTAATCCATAAATTTCTTAGTCTTACTAGTACCAAAACCAAATTATGTTTTATCTGAGCCCTTCAAAATTTCTCGGATATAGATCAAAACCAAATTCTAATTAAATGGCCCTCTATTTTGGAAGCATGTGTAAGTTCAAACAATACACAACTACAAAATAGTTTTCATCTTTTGCAGGAGACTCCAGCAGGAAACTCCAAAAATTGAAAGACTATTAATCTAAACAACATATACAATACGTTATTAGCTTACGTTAATTAAATACATCAAACACAGAATATCTTATCTTCCACGAAGTTGAACATAATTATTTTTACTTTTGCATATAAGGGCGAAATCATTTCACTCTATATAAACCTAACCTCTGGTTGAAGACTTCACTCCAACACATTCACTCATTCCCCTTGTTTGTTGTACCGAGCAGCACTATGTCTTCCACAAACCACACCTCACTCGTTTGTTTGGTTTTACTCTTTTTCTCAGCTACGTTGCTTTCAAATACTGCATGCAGGTTGCTCCTTGAAACGTCAATCTACGAGAGCCATGAGCAATGGATGGCTCGTTACGGACGTGTGTACAAGGACATTTACGAGAAAGAACAACGTTCTAAAATTTACCAAGAGAATGTTCAGTACATTCAGTCATTCAACAATGCCATGAACAAAAGTTACAAACTTGCAGTCAATGAATTCGCAGACCTTACCAATGAAGAGTTCAGAACCACAAGGAACCGGTTCTTGGCACATGAATGCTCGCCATTGACTTCTGTTTTCAGGTATCAAAATGTTACAGAAGTTCCATCATCAATGGATTGGAGAAAGAAAGGTGCGGTAACACCTATTAAGGACCAAGGCCAATGTGGTAAGCCTCAAGTATTTTTTCGGAATTTCACTAATCAAACGTAGTCAAAGACTCAAAGTATTTAATATGATAACATTTCATGATCATATGTAGGGTGTTGCTGGGCCTTTTCGGCTGTTGCAGCTATGGAAGGAATAACTCAACTCAAAACAGGTAAACTGGTCTCTCTATCTGAACAAGAGCTAGTGGACTGTGACACAAGTGGTATAGATCAGGGATGTGAGGGTGGTCTTATGGATAACGCCTTTGACTTCATTGTAAGCAATAAAGGTCTCACTACTGAGAGCAACTATCCATACAAAGGAGTTGATGGCACCTGCAACAGCAACCAGGAATCTAACCATGCCGCAACCATTACGGGTCATGAAGATGTTCCTGCTAATAGTGAAAGTGCACTGTTGAAAGCTGTCGCAAGTCAGCCAGTCTCTGTTGCCATTGATGCAAGTGGGTCCGACTTCCAGTTCTACTCTAGTGGTGTCTTTACAGGAGAGTGTGGGACGGAACTTGACCATGGTGTTACTGCAGTTGGTTATGGAACGAGTGATGATGGGACTAAGTATTGGCTGGTGAAGAACTCATGGGGAACAAGTTGGGGTCAAGAGGGGTATATAATGATGGAAAGAGATGTTGATGCCAAAGAAGGCATTTGTGGCATTGCCATGCAAGCGTCCTACCCTACAGCATAATTTGAGGAAGACCAACAGTAATTATTGTACATTATATGTAATTCTGGTTATGTTAATAGTAATACAAGAAACGCGTAAAGTGTGATATTTATGTTGCATGTCAAATCATTGTATGGCTGCAGTTATCATATAATTTATCGGTAAATTTGTGACCAAAGAACGTACAAACCAAGTCTGCGAGAATGATAAACCAAACCATCCCCTTTTTTCTTACTTACTGGTAGCATCCTGATTAATCAATCAGATAAATAAGCAATGTAGTCAACCTAATTCCTCTCACAGTAATACCTATAAAAACATCCACCGTGCTTAAAATGCAAAAACCGGTTGTTGTATTCAGAATTAGATAATTAATATGTGGTGCCTCATTCTTAAGATACAGAACATAAGCATGTTGGTCCCTAACGTGTGTATGTGTGTGTGAGTCGAAATGGATTTGCAAACTAAAACAAGATAACTTTATTTCGTCTAAACTTGTATTGTTACATAATCACACATATATAGAGTATTCGAATGGGTGTGACCCCAAACTTTGTGTCTGTTCGAAATGGCATGAACCAAGCGACATGTCCATTCGAAATTTACAGGATTATAACTACAATAACTAACTAGCGGTTACAAAGTTTCTAATCTACAGTTCTGGTCCTTCATGTTTCCAGAAAGTAACATCGAAATTACTAACTTGGTTCACATTCTCCTCCTTAATCTGGATCGTTGCTTTGTCCAAATTCTTGAACTCCGAGCATTTGTCTCATAGTTGCAAACTTGAGTCTTGGTAAAGCTTTCGTTAAGATATCTGCCCTTTGTAGTTCTCCGCTAACGTGTTCTACATTAATATGACCATTCTCTACGCATTCACGAATGAAATGATAGCGAATGTCTATATGCTTACTTCTTCCATGAAATACTGTGTTCTTTACGAGTGCTATAGCTGATACGTTGTCAACTCTAAGCGTTATCCTTCTTTCTTCCAATCCAGTCAATTCACTAAGTAAACGTTTTAGCCATAAGGCTTGACATGCTGCTGCAATCCATGAATTCTGATTCACATGATGAGAGCACCACTGTTGCTTGCTTCTGAGTACACCAGGTAATAGGTGACTCTCCAAAGTAAAATACTATTCTAGTAGTTCCTTTTACTTGATCGGTATTGATTCTGTGGAAAACTAGAAGGGGGATTGAATAGTTTTACGTCCGTTTTAAAATTTATGAAAACAAGTTTGTTTTAAAAACTTCGATTCTAGTTTATGTGAATTCAAGACTTGCACTATATGAACAAATATATATTACTAACTAACTAAGCTAATATAGTATAAGTAAATGAGTAATGAATGAGAAGAGTTAGAAAGATCAAACCACAACACAAGGATTTATAGTGGTTAGGCTACAAGGACACCTTCGTTGTTCCTACTCCACTCCCCGAGTCACCTACTCGAGAGTTTTCTTCACTATGTCAACAAACTCCCTTGTGGCGGAGAAACCTTACACAACTTTTGCTTACACTGGCTTAACGACACAAAGTTAGATGCCGGGTTCTAATTCTAGCTAGAACCAATCTCACAACACAACACAACTTCTTCACAACTTGAGCACACCACGACTTCGTCACAACTTCACACCACTACACTACTTCTTCTTCTCCCTACACAACTTCTACATCTCTCTACACTACTTATTACAAGCCCAACACAACTATACAAATAATGTACACAATATACAAAACTACACTACAATACTTCTTGAGCTTTGTTTGTTGAAGGAGTATTCTTCTTTTGCACTTTGAATGAGGATGGTTGTGAAGGGATTGAATCACTTGAAACAAGGATTAGTAATCTAATGATCAAAGGGTTTTGGAGGATGTTTAGAGAGATTTGAGATCTGAAATTTTCGTGCAAAAGGTGAGGAAAAATACCAGATTTAAGGTGGTATTTATAAGAGAAAAATTCTGACAAAATTCTGACACAGGAGCGTGCCGGTCCCCTTAATTCAT
>LBNU01013000.1:221093-254897 GCA_014162995.1 Artemisia annua | reverse complement strand
GTAAAAGGGACCAACATATACTCATAAGGAAACCTTTTTTTCATGTACCTGAACGAGTCACCAAGCAACTCAAGACTCAAAGTCCCCGAATGAGAGTGGTTATTTAACTGATCTAAAGCACTAACAATCACTTCCAAACCATCAAGTTGCTTTTCTTCACAATTAGCATCGTTTACTAATCTTTCTTTTTCTTTCTGTAAACTGAAAACTTTCTCCCTTTCATTGTTCAAATCACATTCTATTATTTGCATATCACGCTCCGCTAAACGCAACTCCTCTGCAGTTACATCTTCTGTTTTCCTCTTTTTCGAAGGTTGACTCGACGCCATATTCTGGTCAGATGGTTCTTGTGATGCTGTCACATTAGCCTTCTCGTTGTAGTTATTGTACCCCAACCCCAAGAATTTGGGAAGCATATTAACTTCAATAGGATTAGCGATACCTTGTCCATATTTCCCTAAAGGGCCTCCATCCCACTTCATATTTTTCATCAATTTTGACCCGATTCCCATTTTTTCTAATTCCTTCTCACGACTTTGTATAATATGTTCTTTAAACATCTCAGCACATTCTGTTGAAGTGACTACTCCTCCATCCGAGTTTTCATCAGTTTCATGTTCTCGCTTGCGGCTAGAAACAAACTTTACTGGCTTTGAAAGATCTTGTTTCTCACTTCGTCGGGTTTCCTTGTTGTAACGACCTTCTGAATCACAATGATCACTGTCCGTACGGCAATGTTTTACTTTGCGTTCACTACAGCCAAATATAAACCTGCCCATTGCGTTCATTATCTACGTGTAATAACTAGCCAATCAATGATTTTCTTGCAAAAAAAAAAGGTATATATAGGGGCGCAGATGTAGTTTTCAAAAGAATTAGCTTTGCTATCCAAAAAGGGCTGGCGGTTAAATCGAAATTCTAGTAATGTTTCAAAGCAAGTTGCGTTTCAAAGGTATAGTGATGTTTAAGTAATCAAAAGATAACTATATCTAAGAGATTATATCAACTATTGTATATATCATGGATCATGCATGCATGCATGATTTTTGTACGTATATATTGAAACTAAGTTAAGTGAAAAGATGAGATAATACCTTTGAAAGAAAAATTGACGAACAAGAAGATGATGACGATCTTAAAACCTTTTTGTTTATTTATTTGGAAGTCATGCACCGACTTATTAAGGGCCGACTTAAATTTCGTAAAGTTAAATAAAAGGGCCAAAGATTGTGTTTTGGGCTTTAATTCGTTCCTTAACCGCCTGAGTGCTACGGTGTGGTATATCATTGATGAGTGAAAAGAAATTGTGCCGGTTAACATCATAGTGTATGGGCATCAAGTATGATTAGATTACTATCATGTTTTCGATCTATCACCTTAATCCGTGGCAGTTATACTAATATGTATCTATCTGATAACAATTTCATGGATTATGGTTTCACTCGAAAACTTATATAAGTTCTAGTGTTTTTTACTTAAACCAACGAAATATGACTAACTACGTAAAATTAAATTAAAGGGTTTTATACCAAAACTGCCATAAAACTATGATGGTTTGCGCACATACGTTGGCAGTCATTGAACCATATTGGTTGAAAAGATGCCGTAAGGTTTTTGGTGATAGATATATACAAAGTACTAGATGAAATATCTTTGAATCCAATAGCGTCGTTACTTAGACAATCATTAGAACATGTATGTGCCCTTAAATCTTCTGGATAAAATGATTTGGTATGTATGATTTATCCCACATAGGTAAAAGACAAGAAATAGTGTTAACTAATATACCAGAAGTACATCTCTTGATATGATTATTATGTTAGCTGACGTTAATTTTGTCAACGAGTAAACTACTCGTTGATCAAGGTTAAAGTTGCCTTGTATAATATGTATGTTAAGTTTTTGTGCAATTTTTTTTTTACCAAATACATTTTTTTCTCATGTATGAAGTGGCGTAAATCTGCAAGCGGATTCTTACCCTTTTTGAAAGGATATGTGATATGTAAACCAAAATAAGTGTTACGGACACTATAAACATGAATATATGATTTTCCCAAGAACGAATGGGACGCTTACCATCTCGAACTCGTTGTCTCTTCATGTTCTCCCACCATAGACTAGCGTATTTTCTCAACTTCAATGCAACTAGCTTCACTTTTCTTTCATCAATAACTTCTTTGAAATCAAAAACTCTCTCGACAGTGTGAAGCCAATCGATGAACTCATCAGGTTGCATTCTTCCTTCAAATTCTGGAATATCAACCTTTATATCAAACTCCCTCAATTGATTTCTTCTTCAATGATTATGAATTGGATTTACCATGCTCAGATCTTCAGAACTAACTGGAGTATACAAAGAAAGGATTACGATCTTCATCATCTTCGCTGCCCCAACGATTGGTTGACTACTACGCTGTGATCTCTCTTCATCTATGGTTCTTAAACGTTGTAGTTCTTCTTGGAGTTGCTGCACTTGTCTTCTTAAATCATCAACTTCAATATCACGAAGTTCTCTCTCACGAACAGGAGTTTCAGTAGTATTACGACCTCGACGACCACGACCCGTCATTGAACCTAAGCTCTGGTACCACTTGATACGAGGATAGTACGAGATAAAGAAAATTTCCAACACCTAACGGAAATCCACCGAAAGGATACAAGATTGATACAAGTTCACCACTCAAAGGAAAAGAACCAAATGAGATACAGAACACAGTAAGCTTAAAGCTTCAAATAATATTACTTCAATTTCAGTATGCTCCAAAACATGACTTAAGGGGGCTTTTATAGGCACTTGGAACATCCCTCCAAGCTTGAGAAAACAAAATTAATACTAGTAATTAATAGAATAATTATTATCTCATTTCATTATACATAGAAAACGAAACATGGTCAATTTTCAAAGTCAATCCGCCCTTTTGACTACCTTGTATTGAAACTGCCATAACTCTCTAGAAACTTCCAACTCCTCCGGTATCAGATGGTTCTTGTGATGCTGTCACATTAGCCGTCTCTTTGTAGTTATTGTACCCCAACCCCAAGAATTTAGGACGTATATCTACTTCAATAGGATTAGCGATACCTTGTCCATATTTCCCTAAAGGGCCTCCATCCCACCTCATTTTTTTCATCAATTTTGACCCGATTCCCATTTTTTCTAATTCCTTCTCATTATTAGAAGTCATGAATACACCTGCAAAAAAAAAGGTATATATAGGGGCTCAGATGTAGTTTTTAAAAGAATTAGCTTTGCTATCCAAAAAGGGCTAGCGGCGCAGCTTGTTGCCTGCCGTGTAAATCGAAATTCTAATAATGTTTCAAAGCAAGTTGCGTTTCAAAGGTATAGTGATGTTTAAGTAATCAAAAGAATAACTATATCTAAGATATTATATCAACTACGGAGTATTATACAGTATATATGCATGGATCATGCATGCATGATTGTATATATAGAAACTAAGTTAAGTCAAAAGATTAAATAATACCTTTGAAAGAAAAACTGACGAACAAGAAGTTGATGATGACGATNTTTTTTTTTTTTTTTTTTTTTCATCGTGCGATATGTCTTTGATTTTGGATGAATAATGTAATTGTTTTTTTATTTGGAATGTCATGCACCGACTTATTAAGGGCCGACTTAAATTTCGTAATGTTAAATAAAAGGGCCAAAGATTTTGTTTTGGGCTTTAATTCGTTCCTTAACCGCCTGAGTGCTACGGTGTGGTATATCATTGATGAGTGAAAAGAAATTGTGCCGGTTAACATCATAGTGTATGGGCATCAAGTATGATTAGATTACTATCATGTTTTCGATCTATCACCTTAATCCGCGGCAGTTATACACAATTTCATGGATTATGGTTTCACTCGAAAACTTATATAAGTTCTAGTGTTTTTTACTTAAATCAACGAAATATAACTACGTAAAATTAAATTAAAGGGATTTATACCAAAACTGCCATAAAACTATGATGGTTTGCGCACATACGTTGGCAGTCATTGAACCATATTGGTTGAAAAGATGTCGTAGGGTTTCTGGTGATAGATATATACAGAGTACTAGATGAAATATCTTCGAATCCATTAGCTGACAAGAAATATGTATGATTTATCCCACATAGGTAAAAGACAAGAAATAGTGTTAACTAATATACCAGAATTGGAGCTAAGTACATATCTTGATATGATTTATATGTTAGCGGACGTCAATCTTGTTAACGGGTAAACTACTCGTTGATTAACTGAAGTTCGCTTGTATAATATGTATGTTAAGTTTTTATGTAATTTTTTTTTCACAAATATATTTTTCTCTCATGTATGAAGTTGTGGAATGTGCAAATGGTTTCTTACCCCTTTTGAAAGGATATGTGATATGCAAACCAAAATAAGTGATGCAGACACTATAAACATAAATATATGATTTTGTAGCATTTGTATTACAAATGATTTTGTGATGCCAACATAAAATTGCTAGTAACATTTTGAGTTGTGGCCGATATAAAACCAAAAAAGGGTAGAAACATGCACTACTCTTTTTTTTTTTTTTTTTCCTTCATCTAATGATTCTTGTGAAGGACCAAGCGTGAGTCGCCTCACCCCAATATTACGGGATGTTCTCCCTCACTTGAACATGCCATGTAGCACCTAAGCTACGCATACCTCGGCTCACGACTTCCTTATATTGTTAGATACGATAATTTAGATAGTATAAATCAATGTTGCAAAAATCGTGAATCGATACTGAGGCGGTCCGTGGCCGAGTAGCGAGTTTTAATCGATTAATCGGTCGATTACCTTGTATAGCCGATTAATCGGCCGATTACTTTGTAAAACTCACCAAGTTCCATGGTCGAGTAGCGATTAATCGGCCGAGTTGGCCGATTTTTGCAACACTATAAATACACCAACCTCGTTTAATTATAGGTAACTCATTTATTACACTTTTACTCTAACACTTACTACTTAGCCATCCAACTTCAAATCACACTCAATCTCACGCCAGAACTTAGTCTTGAAATCAAACCCGAAGCGAAGCTAACGCGTTTAGTGATTATCCAAACAATAGTAATTATCCAAACACCCCCTTCCTTGTATAGTCGGTCCTATATATATAACATAACAATTTCATATATAAAAAAGCAGTAGTAGTAATTGACTCCTGACCTGACGAAGATGGGAGAATCAGCCGCCGCCGTAGCCGCCGAAGTTGACCAGGGTGTAGCCGCCGGAGACATCGGTGTAAAAGTTGACACCGGTTCCGATAGCTATTTGGACCTCTTTATCAACCCCAATTCTACTTTTGGTATTTTTATA
Source organism: Artemisia annua (assembly GCA_014162995.1). Taxonomy (NCBI): domain Eukaryota; kingdom Viridiplantae; phylum Streptophyta; class Magnoliopsida; order Asterales; family Asteraceae; genus Artemisia; species Artemisia annua. The sequence goes on along the minus strand of LBNU01013000.1, from coordinate 249,584 downwards.
TCCTTATATTTATCATTAACTTATGTTTTAGTAGCTTATTTGATGGGCTTATTAGCTTATTGGAATTGCTAATAAGCTTATTATTTTGACTTGACCACAAATAANGGGTTGTTTTATTAGCTTATTTGATGGGCTTATTAGCTTATTGTAATACTTATAAGCTAATAAGCTTATTGGTTTGCGCTTATGAGGTTAAGAGCTTATGAAGCTCATAAGCTTAAGTAGATAACACCAAAACAATGAGCTTATTGGCTTACTAGTATTTCAATAAACTAACAAGCCCATCAATTAAGCGAATAAAACACCCCCTTAGTTGGGTTTATGTTATGTTAGTATTCATGATTAAGTTAAGTTTTTTAGTACTTGTAGTATATGTTTGTGTGTTTGCTTATTTTTGTTACTTCAAACCCTAGCTTACCTTTAACTTGGGAGGTTTTTGTTTTATTCGCTTATTTGATGGACCTGTTAGCTTATTGGAATATCGATAATAAGCTCTATAAGTTCATTGGTTTGGGCGTATGAGATTAAGAGCTTATGAAGCTCATAAGCTTAAGTAGATAACCCAAAAACCAATGAGCTTATGGAGCTTATTATCAATATTTGAATAAGCTAACAAGGCCATCAAATAAGCAAACAAAACAAACACCTCCTTAGTTGGGTTGTCTATTTTTTTCAGCTTATCATCCGGTTTTAAGTCAAAATAAGCTCATAAGTTAGACAAATATGGGTTTATGAAAATTAAGCTTGTAAACTCGTAAATAAGCTCAAACAATATCAGGAGGTGTTTGTTTTACCTTATTTTCAAGAAGGTAGTTATGACTAATGAGCTTATCAACTTCTGTCTTGGTTTCAATCCTAACCCCGGGCTAAAGGTCATTGGGGCTAGGTCCGTGGGGATTGGTCAGTCGGCACCCAAAAAGGGTGCACCGGGTCAGGTTTTCCCCGCTGATTTGAACCTTTTGGAGAATTTTTCCAATTAGCTCTTAAGCCCATTAAAGTAGCTAAAACAAACACCCCCTTAAATTGAAGTGGTGCTTACAGTAGTGGAGTTGAAATGCTATCTTCTAGGACGTGAAGGTTAGAAAGGTGTATAGCAAGGTTTAGTCATCAATAGTATAGCGTAGATCTTTTTATATGTGATGCTTAGAAAGATTGGTTTATTTCGAAACAAGAGGTGAGCGATTGCTTGATTTGGAAATAGTAACAAAGGGAGCTGACCTTTGACCTGATAATTTGCTGACTTACGAGTACTGAGTTTAGACGCTTTGTTGCGAGATTGATGTTGATGAATTTTCAAAGTTTTCCCACTTACCGTTGAATCATGCTCAACTGAGATATGAAACAAAGTACCAGCATTCGAACTTATATGATGATAACGTGACCTTGATTAAATTGTAGAGTATTTTTCTATTACTAAGGACAGTTTGATCTACATTATGTATTTTACACTACTATTTGTTTAGTTTGTTTGCGCATGAGGTTAAAGAGTTTGTTTTGAACATGGTACACATATCTATACCAGTGAAGGGGTTTGGCTTATTTATCATAAATGAGCTTATTTTGACTTCAAATTTGAAGATAAATATGAACAATAGCAGAACTAAATAAGTTTGTAAGCCCGAATATTAGCCAAGACAAACAGCCTCTAACTATTAGTGTACTGCGCAGGTGCGCAGCTGTTCTATAACTTACTAATATAAATACAACTCTAGCTGCAATTGAGCAGAAAGCAAATAAACAAATACTTATTAATGTGAAATTGTAATACGGGTTGGGTCAAAATTCACTAAGGAAGCCTGCGAACAATTGCAAGTCACATTTAACTACCGGGTGTGCAAAAAGTGGATCGGTACCGAGAAACTGGTTAAAGGGTTAGGACCAAGAATGTGCTGATACTTTACCCGACACATATCATATTGGTATTGAACTATAAAGTTTTGCTGTAACTGGTAGTTAGTAGTTGTAAATTGTGTATATCTGGTCTGGTACGGTTTTACCAGAGTTTTGCATGCTCTGACTTGACATGTGCTTAATACTTCGCTTTTCTATATCTATTTTTTCTTGTTCGCTAAAGATTTCTTTGGTAGAGTTTAAGGGGATTTGTGGTCCTAAATTTTTCTATTCTCCTTTGTGTTTTTATGCTTTAGTTTAATGTTCCCTCTAAGCACTGAAACAGCATAAGTTATATAAATAGACTGATGTTGATACTTATAGACGAGGTTTAGCATTGGCATAGAAAACATCGTTTATACCAAGAATAATGTAACAATTTTGTTTTAAAGGGTTGCCTGCAACTTATTAAGTGCATTTTTCTTTGTGGCAAAATTCGTAATAGTGTTCTACTAACCCTTTAAATAAGTTGTATACTTCTTACTCTGTTAATTTTGCTTTTACTAATTAAATATTTTTTGTTAATGAAGCTGAGTTGAAAAGTGTGATTGCCAAAGAAACTGGTTTAAAACCCGAGGAGCAAAAGTTGTTGTTTAGAGGGAAGGAGATGGATGATCATGAACACTTGCATATGGCGGGTGTGAAGGGTAATGCAAAGATTATCTTAATCGAGAATTTACCTACACAAAACGAGGTTCTTGAAAACGTTGACAAAACTGAAGAAGTTAACGAAAAAGTTGAAGAAGTTAAAGAAACCATTAAGGAGGTATCGAGAGGGGTTGAGGCTGTTAATAAGATAAGGGAGGAGAACAATCAATTTGCAGAACAGGTATTTTTTTCTTCTGGACTTCTGTTAATCACTTACGGAACTTTTGAAAAATTGTTTTCTTAATTGCACGTCCAAACACCCTGTAACAATTTGAATTATTGTAGCTGCATTGCTCCTGTTAAGGCGCCAATTAATAAACTATCATTCATAAAAGTGTACTGTATTTTTTCTAGGTTTTCACTATAACAATACGGTATTAGTGGCTCATAAATTTAATTACTCTATCGTTAACGGTTAACCCTTGATGATGTTAGGTTTTTTTTAATCTTTTTTATTAAAGGTGGCTAGTCTAGAGGCTGTAGTTTGCTCTGGGATTCAAGTTGCAGATAAAGATTTTGTGTTTTTAACCGAGATGCTCATGAGGCAATTGCTCAAGCTGGATGGAATTGATGCTGAAGGAGAAGGGAGAACGCAAAGAAAATTGGAGGCAAGTTTTTCGTGACTTCTGATTTGCATCCTCTTCTAGTATTTTCAACAATTTTAATTATATGCTGCTGATGTATACTACGAGGAAGATGTGCACTCCCCTGTGTATCGTGTATCCTGCCCAAGTGCCCATTGTAATCAAAGTAGGCACTTTAACCTGTTTGTATGAAAACAGATCAAAGGGGAATTTCGGAAAAATAAGGAAACGGGTCAAAGTGTCGAACTACATGTTTTATAAGTCACCCAGACTCGAGTGGTGACAACCTTCTAACTGTTTCGACTAGAAAGAATCGTACGATTGTCATAGTAAACTGGAATCAAGTTTACTATGTTAGTTCTATGAGATCAAAATAAATGGATAAAAAGGTCGGTGGGTCATTCAAATCTGACCCAACAAGTCTTAATCTTATATTTTCATTATTTTTTTTGTGTGTTTTGACCCAGACACGTTTTTACTCATCACCCGAAACTGTTTGTTTTTGGCCCGAATTGGATATGGGTTAAGAGTTACAGTAGCCAAATAAATCATCTCTTGCTGTAGTTCTTTTATTTCCATCTGTATCTAGGATGAAATAATGATATGGCTTTACTGCTAGTTTCTTGGCTCCTTGGGGTATTTTAGACATTTGAATAGATAGTATCAAGAATTGAAGTCATTTATCCTAGTTTTTATAGAATAAAATCAATCGGAGCAGAAACATTAAACCTTTTTTCTTTTGCTTCAGGTGCGCCGTGTTCAGGGACTCGTGGATACATTGGATAATCTTAGGACAAAGAATGCCAATCCAAGTAATGATGCCCCGAAACCAGCTTCTGGTGAAGTTCCGATGCCTTCTTCTCTATGATGGTTATTCAAGAACCGGAAGTATTTGACTACTCATGTTCTTACTCATCAAGATTACAAATACAAGTTATCATCCTATAAAGGAAGTTTTTTTTCCCCGTACATTGCAATTTTGTATACCGACCGTAAACCAAACGCCCCTTGTGCTATTACTAGTGAATATGATTTTGTATTGGTTGAATTGTATCAAATGAAAATATAGATTGCTTATCTTCTATTTGATTCTCATGCTATACTTTTCATTATGTTGGTCCTGTTGGTGGTGTTGTGCGAGAGTTGCAAATTTGAAAGTATGCTTGTTTATAAAATCGGTATTTTGGATAAACTTATTCGAAAATAGCCTATCGGCACCGTTTAGCTTATACATAATCAAAAGCCATTTACTCGTAGTTGTAATGGAAAAATAACCATGTTATAGAAAATTTTCGAAAGAGAAAAGTAAGTAGTAAGTAACCATCATAATAAAGGAATAGCCATTTACTCATTTTAGTTTCCAGGTTACTCGTTTTTGAAAGAGGAGAAAAGTAACCAACCATCAGAATAAAGGAAAAGCCATTTACTCATTTTAGTTTCCATCTGTTTACCAAATGCACAAACATTTTCCAGACAGGTATAATTAGAAACCATCAGAATAAAGGAATAGCCTCGAGCAAAATCTACAAGACAACCACGTACCCTTATTTTCTTGACACTGTAAACCCTAACATAACAAAATTTATAAAAAGCAACATGAAGCGACGAGTTACAGTCTATCTAAACATGAAGAACGAGTAGCAATCGACATACAATCAGATTCCTTCAACTCGGACATGACAACATAGCGCTTTTCATTAACTAAATGCAACTCCATTGCACAATCCTCTATTACTATCCAAAATCTCTTTTGTCAATTTAACATTCTATTCCTATATTCAGATTCTCAGAATAGTAATCAAAATGCTATAGTTTTTGCAAAACGCTGTATTAAACCGCCTCAAATGTTCAGAATTCAGCGTCTTCTCATAACGTGACTCTTTTCCAGCTTCACCAGCTGCTCAAGGGTTACAAGAGACCATTTATCTTCAGTCTGAGCAAACACCTTCTGATTTAACGAGTCTATGATTATGCTGATGTTTCCAAAGCCGTATACTTGATGACCGTCTTGCATTCTGCCCGGTTTAGGTTTGAACAGCAAATTGTTATGTTGTGCGTGGAGTTCAATAACTTCTTTCAAACTCATACTACCCATATCGTCCATCTGGAATTTAGTAGCCTGAGCAGCCGCCTTCTGTTGAGCTTCAAACTGTCTCTGTTCACGTGCCTTTAGGTAGCTGATGTTTTCTCTCACACCAGGTTGGACCACCTCCAACCCTTCAACAGCTTGGTTCATCATGTCTAGACCCGTATTCAGCCGCAACCGTATATGTTCATTGGATAAAAGCTCAGTTGGTATAAGATCCCTCCAGCCCAGATACCAATTCGTCACTTCTTGAAAATTTGGTTTTGAGCGCAACCATTGATACAAGACTTCTTGCCACTTGTTGAAGAACACATCCATTATGTGAAGCATGTGCCCAATGGGGATGACAGCAGCCCATGTCCGGACCCAATAGAACTGATCAAGCTTCTGATCGGCTGGATTGACTTGGAATTCATACATGACAGCCAACAACTTAGGAATAATATATCGAACCATTAATTGTTCCCAGCTTGCGGGATCAAAAACAGGCTTCCAAGGTGAAAGTATGGTGTAAGCCGACACATCACTTGGATGCCAAGCATGAAGAACACTTTCTAGTCGGCTTCGTATGGTATGATACAATGTCTCCAGCTTCTGACCCAACAAAGGTAGCCATGGATGAACCCAGAAATGTATGGGGATAGTATCGCGACGTGGGTCCCATGAGTTAACAGCAGCCGTCAACTTTGGCATGACGATGTGATCTAGAATGTTCTGAAGAGCCGAGTGAGGCAGTAATTGTTCCCACGAATCAAGAAATCGCAACAATGGTTCAGGCTGCTTCGCTTGCCAGGTATTGGTGCTCGCTATTCTAATAGCTGGGAACACGACTTCCATGAATAGCTGAGTGTAGGGTGAATCAAAGATCTCATCTCCTTGCAAAAGGTCTTTCCATACTGATATAACATCTAAGTGGTCCGTTGGCTTTACCAGTGGCTCCCATCCTTGGAATAGTCTAAGGAACAAAGGCAATGCTAATGAACATGCCATTGTAGATAAACTACAGAGCTTGTACTCATCCGGAAAACGCTTCTGCAAGTCCAAGAAAGACTTAGCAAGTGATTCTAGGGTCAATATTCCCAACTTGCTCTCGTCGCCTAACCGGTCCATCACACTAACAATCTCTTCCATACTATCAAGCTGCCTTTTTTGACGGGCAGCGTCGTCTTTAAGCTTTTCTTTCTCTTTTTGCAGAGAGACTACAGTCTCCCTTTCGTTTCTCAAGTTTTGATCAATCTTCTGTATATCAAGCTCAGCCAAATCGACAATTAAACTTATATTATGCTGAAGCTCTGGCATAGGGATATCATTCTCCCTTAATTTCTCTTCAGCGTTCAAATTATCCAAATTTGTCAATACTCGTACTTGTGGCCCTCTCATATCAAACACTTTCTGAACTACCTCTATCCCTTGTTCTTGCTTCTTGACCAGAAGCTCCTCAGCAGTTACATACTCCTTTTTCTTCTTTTTTGACTTGCCTTGTTTTGACCAAAGCTTCTCTTTAGGTTGAGTACCAGTTGGCTGAGGCAAAGCCTTCTTCTCTTCCTCCTGCAATGCCGGCGCATTAGCTGCCTCTTTGTAGTCGTTGAACCCCATTCCCATATTCTTGGGACGTAACTTGGCTTCAATCGGAGCAACAATACCTTGTGCATTCTTCCCCAACCCACCTCCTGTATACCCCATCTTCTCGAGCAATTTCATACCAATCCCTTTTGTGTGTTTCTCGAATACACCAACATTTCCCTCGTCTTTTGCTTCTCGCTTTCCTGATCCTGATTGAGAAGACTTCTTGTTTAATTTGGATTTCTCTTTTTCCATCTCGCGTCTCTGAAGTGCACCTTCTTTGATCTTTTTACCAAATGCCGTAGGAAGAAAGTCAACACCGTCATCATTGGCTTTTTCTTCTTTAGCCCCATTGGCGTTCTTCGAATTAAAACCAAGCCCAAGACCAGCCGTAGCTGAACCAGATGCCCCGAGACCTAAACCAGGCCGACCACTATCATCTCGCATATCTTCATCATCTTTTTCATTCTCCTCTTTGGAGTTCTGGTCAATTTCTTTATTTGGCATCACAATGCCACTAGACACGAAATTTAGTGGTTTAGAAAGATCCTGTTTTTTTGAAAACTCTTTCCTCCGTTTCTTCTTACCGGAGCCACCTTCAGAGTCACTGTCGGAGTCAGCAAAGATACCATAGAGTACATCATCTTTGGTCTGGTGACGTTTTTCCTTGCGCTTTCCATAATAAAATTCTCCACCAATCCACTGACCGCCTTCATAATCGTTCTCCATCCCAAACCTCTCCCTTTCCTGATCATCCTCCATGGTTTGTCAGAAAACAAGCCTGTAACAAAAGGTCACAACAGTAAGCACCTTTTTCAATTCAGAATACAAACACTGGAACACAGAAGTTAATACCCTTTTATAAAACTAATGTACATTATACTTCATATATTCCTAACTTCTTCTAACTAAGATTACAACATGCCGAATTTTTCAAAGATAAAACGACTTCACTGAACTACTAGAAGTTAATATACAACTGTAGTTGAAACAGTTTTGAACCCTAAAACTAAACCTGTGCGTCCAAGTAAGGCCAACAAAGGTTCATCTTGAAACAAAAATCGGATGCCAGAGATCACCTTCACGTTTACTCAGGGTGCAAAAATCATCATACACAACCAAAAACATGTGCAATGTCTAATGACCAATTTCCCTTTAAACCGAATCAACTCTTTAATGTCTTCTGTTTCGCTCATTTATAAAAAAATAAAAATAAACAGCACACGTATTACGGTGGTGTATGAATCACAAAGATGGTGTATTCACCTCCTTTTTACTATACCAACTAACCAATTCATAAGAACTTCCTACTTGAAACAAAACACGTGCACACTACTTAAACAGTTAAATATAAAATCACTTCATAGTTGAGCAATCGTGAAATAATAATAAAAGCTAGTGAATCTAAGCTTATCAAAACAGCTAACATAAGCTACTGAATAGGTTTTTGTTCTAGCTTATTTGATGGGTTTAATTTATAGGCTTATCATCAAAGGTCCATTTTTGTGACAAAAAATGGATGCCCGAGATCACCTAAAGGTTTACTCAGGTGGAAAACTCATCATACACCACCAAAAGACGAGCAATGACTAATGACCACTTATTTTGTTAAACCCATTTCAACTCATTTTTACCTTTCGTTTCACTCATTTAAGAACAAAATAAACAGCACCTTTATTACGGAGTCACCTCCTTCTCCATATCACTTAACCAATTCATAAAAGTTTCCTATTTGCAATGGTAAATTTATCGTGAACCAAACAACAACTTCAGGTTTCTACTCACTAGTATCCTACTATCCTATGATAACCATTGCCTATAATCAAATCGGGCACTTATGGGGTACCTTAAAACTTTAATCCAATATCAATATCGTCGTAACGATAAATTTACTAAAATTATCTAACAAGTAACACCTCCTAGTTAAGCAACCGTAAATACGCCAAAGAGCTATAATAAGCTATATAAGCTCAAGTTGACAAGCTTCTAAGCCGTTAAAAACGATCACATAAGCATTTGAATAAGCTCATAAGCCGTTATTGAATTTGGTTTTATTAAAATATTGATAAGATTATAATATCATTTTTAGCGGCTTAGAAGCTAATCAACTAGAGCTTGTAGGTTCATTTGGGTTTATATAAGCTCAAGTTGATAATAATAAATTTAAAGTGAGAGCTTACGAGATTATCAAATAAGGTTACCCAAACACCCATCCTAAGGGTTAAAATAAAATAAAGAAATCGTAATGAAAATAATAACAGTTTCAATAAATCATTAAATTGTGAAAGAAAAAAAAAAAGGCCTATATATTATACAAAGTGAAGGATATATGATTGGAATGAGATAAAGATGATAATAATAATAATAACCTGATTGAAGAAGATGATGACGTCAGTGATGATTGGAGGTGTTGATGGCGGTGGCGGTGACCGTAATGAATCGTCGGAGATGAGGAGGGGGAGGCGGTTGTTTTTATTTCTAGTTGTAAATGCGTAAAACCGACTTATTGTTAAGTTAGGAGCTGTTTGTTTTTTAAGAGGTTTATGTAATAAGTGGTCCAAAAGTCTGAATCTGAATTATTTTAGACTGTCTGTTTTTATGTCTGAATCTGAATATCTGAATAAACAAAAAAAATCATTTCGCTATAAAACAAACCAAACGACCCTCTATTCGTGATTATTAATAAAAAATCAAGACCAAGATGAGGAGATAAGGATTGAAAAAAAGTATCACTGAAGTTTAGGCTTTTCAGATGTAGTCAGACGTTATTCAATGTCTGAACGAATCAGACCCTATTTAGATGTATTCTGACTTCAGATCTGAAAAAAAACAAATAGTCTGAATCTGATTACGTCTGACCGAATCAGACTTCAGACGCCATTCAGATCTGAAAGAAAAAAACAAACACTGCCTTAGAGATAATAATTGTAAAAACTTTTAATAAAATTTTATTTATTTTTCATAGAAAAAAAAGAAGTGTTTTTTTTTTTTTTTTTTTTTTTTTTTTTTTTTTAAATAAATACTCCCGCTCTCAAAATAATTGTCCTAAACACAAAAAACCTACGTATTTTATTTTTATTTTATTTTTTTTAATACTTTTTACAAAAATAACAGTTTTACTCTCAACTAATCAATTAATATATATAGTTTTAATTGTAATAGTAATTCCAACATTGACTAAGGGGTATTTGGCAGAACTTTAAGAACATGATTATTGATTATCACGTTTAACGTGAATAATCAAGTTTTAGTGTTTGATTGCAGACATGATTGTTGTATTTTTTGCCTTTAAAACGTGGTTTTGAAACTGGAACCAAGGAGTAACTTTTTCAAATCGTGGTTTTGAGAACCATGTTTTGCAAACGTGTTATCAAACACAAACACCCCCTAATACGGTAAACTCGAGGAGACTTTTCAATTTATTTTTAGTAAAGGACAACTAAATCGAGACATACCTAAAAGAAAACGTTGAACTATTAATTTGAATGCAAGCATAAAAAAACATTACGGATTTTCGAGAGATAAGTGGTGTGTTTGCTGAATTAGTTGGACCTGAAGCTTATTAATGAAAAATCNTTTTTTTTTTTTTTTTTTTTTTTTTTTTCAACGTTGAGTTTAAATATTTTTATTGTGTTATATAATACTTGATGCAAAATATATTAATAAATTAGGTTTACATGTATTTTTCGTTAGATATAATTTTAATCAAGCATTTATAAGACAAACACAATTATTTAAGGTTAAAGTTGAAGAAAAAAGATCCCAAAAGTTAAAAGTGAACATTTGATATGAGACGAGAGGAATACAAAAATACATCAAATTAAGTTCAGATATATTTTTAACTTTTGTGTAATAATCCATTACGAATATATAATCAAGTAATCAACTATAAACCTTTATAAACCACTTTCTACCAACTTGGGCTTATAATCAACTATAAACCTTTATAAGCCCTTCTCAAATACAGCCCTTTAGTATAAAGTATAAACTGTTTATATTTCTTATTTTCTTTGTCTTTCAAAAAATTCCCACGGAGATGGAAGCGTATATGGCATCGGAAACAGAAACTGGATTCCTTAAGTCTTACAACGTTAGAGGCAACATTGTCAGAGGTACATTCTATATATATATATACTTTTTTAATAATAGTTTATGGGAAAATTTTGTTTGAAATATTACACCCTATAAACACTAGTCTAGTAATGTTAGACAAATACCTGCGCATAACGACAAACAGTTGGTCGTTTTGGTGCGACCTTGATGCAACACTTGACAATTTGTAGTTTTTGCGAGGAAAAAAGTTGTGTGGGTTAAAAATATTTAAATATTAATTTAATAGTTGATGTTGTTTAAGCTTATTTGTGTTTCGGCTTATATTTCACAAGCCCCGATTTTTATTTTGAGACTTGCGGTCTTATAAACTATAAGCCTGCAAGTCTCAAAATAAGCCGAAACACAAATAATATGATAAACTTATTAAGCCCAAAAGTCTTCAAATAAGCCGGAAAAATGGGGCTTATGAAATATAAGCCGAAACACAAATAAGCCCACATTTAAGCTTAAACAAACACCCCCTTAGTATTAATCAATGGTATATTGGTATATTAGTAATTAAATTTCGCTTATTTTTTAACTTTATAGTAGAGATTACTTTGTTATGTGACTTGTATTCCCATTTTTGCTTATTAGCTTATCAAGTTGAACCGGTAGGGAGTGGGGTGTTTGTTCCTGCTTATATAGCGGGCTTATGTGGTTTTGTTTCATAAACTCGGTTTTTGTGACTTATTTTAAAACTTCTCGGCTTATATAAGCTTATCATGTCAAAATGAGCTTATATAAGCCGAAAAGTTTCGATATAAGCCAGAAAAAGTGAGCTTATGAAAGATTGAAAACCAAATAAGCCCTAAGGCCGTTGTATACCGCTTATATAGCGGGCTTATGTGCTATGTTTCATAAGCTCAGTTTTTGTGACTTATTTCGAAACTTTTGGCTGATATAAGCTTATCATGTCAAAATAAGCTTATATAAGCCGAAAAGTTTCAATATAAGCCACAAAAACTGAGCTTATGAAAGATAAGCCCTAAGCTCGTTGTATAAGCCGAAACAAACACCCCCTTAATCCATGGAGGTAAAGCCCATGGTTTCCAACCTTTTGGCCGACTAATCCACGGAGGTAAAGCCCTCCCTTTTCAGGTAAGCTCAGTTTTTGTGACTTATTTTGAAGCTTTTCGGCTGACATAAGCTTATCATGTCAAAATAAGCTTATATAAGCCGAAAAGTTTCAATATAAGCCACAAAAGTAAGCTTATGAAAGATAAGCCGAAAACCAAATAAGCCCTAAGCCCGTTGTATAAGCCGAAACAAACACCCCCTTAAATACCCCCTTAAATAATCAATAAGCTAAAAAAACTATCATGTAGGTGCGAGGGATGTAGTGTAGTTAGTAATGCACAATGCAAAGGAAATGATATTCTAATTCCATTGTTTTCGTTCGTATGGTTTTGAAGTTGGGGATACCGTGGTAATGAGAGGTGAAGACGAGGATGACACACATGTGGCTCTGGTTAGGTTCTTTCAGGCTGATCCCAATGAAGCCGTGAAGGTTGAAACTAGAAGGTACTATCGTCCAGAGGACACTGTTGCAGGGAGAAAACCATTTCATGGATCAAGGGAACTGTTCTTGACGGACCACTACGATAATCAGAAGGCTGATACTATTTTAGAGAAGTGTGTTGTTTTTACCTTCACGAATTACACCATGCTTAAGGATGTTCGGCCAAATTATTACTTTTCTCGTTTTGAGTACCAGATTGAAACTGGATGGTTCTCGCCGGATGCTGTCGAGGTGTATGTTTTTAACCCTTCACCTTTTTTGATAGATTTAATAATTTTTTGCTTCAAGACTTCCAATTAATGTTTATTGACTCTCTTTTGAAGGATTTGTAAATGCGAGATGCCGGTTAACCCTGATGTCTTTATGCTGAAATGTGAAGCTTGCAGAGAATTGTATGTTATGTTTCTTTCTTGTTAGATTCTGTTATATTTTCATATTTTTTAACATTTACCGAAGTATGCAATTTGTAAATGGCTTGTTGCTATTGTAAGTTTGCCTCTCCCCGTGATGCCGTGATGTTGGTTCTTTCTTATGCCATATGATAGTATTATACGAGAATGCAATATTCTGTGTGGTTGATTTATATCATTCTTTCGCGTATCTGCAGGTATCACCCTGTTTGCCTAAATATGACTATTGATGAGGCTAAACAACTAGCTGATAACTATGCATGTGACGGCTGCCGATCCTTAGATGGTAAGAGGCCTCACGACGAAGGTTCTGCATCTACTGATCTTTAGATGGTAAGAGACCACCAAATTTTAATCGATTTAGCTTATTTTATTTGTGTATTGTAGTGCAATTTTGATGCCCTTATAGCTTGCTTAGATTGTGGTTTTTGCGAGATGCTTGCNCCCTTATTTTAATCGATTTAATTTCTATGCCCTTAGAAGAAATGTGTGCAAACAGTCCCTTGATCACCACAATTGTCCAAAATGTTACCTAAAACGATGCTTTTCCAATGAGTTTTTTTTGTTTATGAGATACTGATGGTATTTTTTTCTAATTTACATAGTATAATAATTAGTTAATAAACATATAGCTATATGTTAGAATTCACGTGTGACTTCAACATTTTCTTTTCTGCAGTTCGTAAATTATCAGTATTAAAAGTCGGTCAATAGAATGATATTTTAAGTCATGTAGTTGCAATGCATGTCCACTGCAATAGATGTCTTGACAACAACTGATAATGATTGTTGTATGTTTTTCAGGTGGAATGACAAAGTGGTGATTTCAGTTGGTGTGCTCAAATAGGCTCGTACCTTTGTCTTTTGGGTCTTGTACAGTACATTTAATCTCGTGATAAAACAGTTAGCGATGAGAAATCGTAGTTAAAAATGTGTCTAAGTTTCTAACTCCTTGTCCTGTATTTGAAGATCTATGTTCCATATTTGGTGGTTCATTCCTCAGGTTTTATTGACCATGGTACCGACTAAGGTCTTAGTCATGTGGGTTTTATTGATTGTGATTTTAGTGCACTCGGGTTATGTTGTTTTCATGCATCTAGGCTAATTTAGATCTATCTAAAACTTTTTATTTGTTGACATGCTCTATAGCTCAAGCGATGCCAAGTGCTACATTGACTAGTGCGCGTGCTTATATTTCATATCATTGTCAAAGTGCGACAAATCTTGCAAGCTCCCATTTGTATTCATAAACCAAAAGGGTGTTTCCCATGTTTGACACAGTATTCTGCTAGCAAAACTTTGTTTTGGGTGCCTCAAATGTTCTAAAAACTACACTATATAACTTCTTGTCTCTACTTTGTAGAGATGCAACTGTGTGCAAGTTTGCTTTCAACACCATCAGCTTAAGCTAGACGTACAATTGACCAGTTGAAGACAATATATAAAACCCAAACAGAACCATAACTAATGTACAGTGCGTAGCCATGACATATACAACCGATGGACAACCCCAAGAAACTGGCATCTTTAGCTAACCCGCCGCATCATATCTCTAGGTGATCCGACTAGACAATCTCCCACTATTGCAAAAAGAACATAACGTAGTTTAAGGACAATGTGAAAACAAACGACACTAAAAAATAGAACTATAACAATCCCTTAGTATGATGTCAATATAGTCCAATCTTTTTGAAAGTGCAGGCATAGTCCTTATGAAAAACTTTATAGTCCTTGAATTGCTTATGTAACTGACGATAATTGCAAAACAAAGTTCCACAAAGACTACGCCTACATTTTCGAAAATATTGAACTATACCTACGATTTCGACAAACAATAGGGGCGGTTTTTGCAATTGACATTACTCTAAAGCGAATTCTGAATGAGGTGGTTGATGACTGGTCTATGTTTCCCTGTACATGATAATGATAATCACATTTTCAGGCAAAATATGCTAGGATTTTTCAATAACAGCCAACCAATATATATGTTGTAAAACACTAAATAGTTTTTTTTTGAAGTCACACGATGATTCGTAACGTTTTTTTTTTTTTTTTTTTTTTTTTCGTAATGTTATTTTTAATTGTGTGTTATTTTTAATAAAATGAATTTAGTTTATTTGATAATTTGAATAAAAAAAATAAAGTTGTAAGTGGTGGGGTCCAAATGATTAAGTTGTAGTTAGTTGTGAGTGAAGGGATTGTAAGGGGAGGTTTGTTAAGATGATGTGGCACCCCGTGAGACCGAGGAGATTTACCTCCTCACCACACCTTCCTCTCTAACGAGCATGCCCTAAATTTATTGACATCCACAAGTGCTATTATTGATAAAAGATAAAAATTATAATCAAAACTCGAAATAACTTATGTCCATAACTGAAAAATACGTTACTTACTTTGTTATTGTTCAGGAAAACCGGCATTCTTTGCATACAAGTTGATATTCGAAACACCTTAAAACTCAAGATAATCGATGTGCAAAATATTTTTGGGTTACAACTCAAACTAGTGACAAAAGAAGGAAAGATATTAATAGCTAACTACTTTATACGTAAGGAGTTTATATTAACACGTTATTAGTATGTCACCTAAACGCCACATCATACCCCTCCTAGTAACACACTAATCACTCAAACACCTTCCCTCATAACATAACACTAATATATTATTAGGTCCCACAAAATAACCCACTAAAAATACTCACTCATACACTAAAAAGGTAAAAAATAAAAATAGCAAAAGGCCCACTTTTTTCTCTTTGGCGTGAGCCAGTCAAATGGATGATTTTCATTTTGGCATGGATTTGGCATATTGCACGGTAAGGTTTTAGCGTGCCACTGGTCTAAAAAGGGTGAGTTTGGCGTGTGAAATATACCCATACAAACGATCCCACAACCTTTCACATAGTACCGCAAGTACCATTTTCATTGGGCCTAGACGATCACAAATTACTGCTACGATATTTAGCATTTTTGAAAATCCAAATTGCAAGTATGTATGTGACAAATGCTTAATTTTAGTGAGAAACATGGGTACGTTCTACAAAATGCCCATAAAAGGTCGAAAAGAAGTTGGGACATCTCAACAATTATTAAGAAACATCAAAAAAAACATGTAAATATATGCAAATTCTAGAGGTGGCAAAACGGGCGGGCCAAACGTAACACCTCATTTATATTTAAAACATTAAATATATTATATCTATAAGTTTTTTTTATAAACAATTGTAATGTTCTCGAATTGATAAAAAATATGTAAAAATATGTGCCATTTTGTGTTCATTTAACTTTTAAATAACCAATATATGCCCATTTCAAAAAAAGAAGTACGCTAAATGTGCCCAAATCTTTTATAAAATTGCCCAAATTAGTCTTTTTTTTTTTTTTATTATTATTATTATTATTATTATTTTGGTCGAAAAATGACGATATGGATAGCATGAGTTCCAAAGAAGTTTTGAAATTTCATGCACAAGATAACAATTTGCTATCAAGCCGAAAGTGTGCAGAATACAAGATGGTCATCAAGTATATCGGTTTGCGAATATCAGCATAATAATTGACTGTTTCGATCAAAAGGTTTGCGAATATCGGTTTGCATATGGTTAATGAAAATTGCTCACCTATTATTATAGCTTGCTCAGCGCTCGTGATCGTACCGATAACACTTATTCAGTTCGTATTGATAATATTACACATTAGCAACACAGCTCAAACCAATAAGTCAAATAAAATCCAACATTGTTTCCAAGGTAAGAAATATATGTCAAGACTATGGCAACATATGACAAAGTCTAAGAGATCATTTACAACAACAAAATACAACCTTATGTATTATCCTAAGTAAGCAAGTATAATATACATTATACTCGACAAAAGTAAACAAGAAAACAACACGAGACCACTTTGATATATCGAGTAACGTCCTTCCCTAGCTCGTCAATTGCTTCAAGTACCTTTTCCTTTGTCACCTGTGCACAAACCCAAACAATTAGCAAAACATATGTGCAAAATATTTAGATTGACAAAATTGTCAGCGGGTAACAATTCAAAACGAGTTTCAACTGAAATGGGTCATGTTTTAGTAAGTCATTTGAAATGGGTTAACCTATATAGCTTTGAAGACGACGGTTTGACCTTATTAGTCAAACTTGTAATTGGGCTATGCTTTACAACCTAAAATGTAGATGACTTTTTGGTGAAAAAGAACTAGTTTAATCTATGAAGATTGGATACAGCAGTCTGACTTAAAAGGTCAAACACCAAAGTTAACTGCTGATATTATTTTAGATCACTGGTTTTCGAAAAGAGCTATACTAATCTTTAACGGTCTGAATTGAATGGTCAGACTCTGACCTCAAAAGTCAACCCAAATAAAATGGTCCTCTTTTATAGCAAACTAGATCACGAAGTTCCCATTCTCTTTCGATCAATATTGTTCCAGCAAAAGTTGAAAGAACAGAGATAGCTCCGGATAGGTTGGTCAGCACAATAAGGAAAGCAACAGCTCCAGATAGATTGGTCAGCACAACAGGTAAAGTGAATGTAGCAGTGTTTGTAACATGCAAGTCTGGAAACTTGAGAGCACGAGTGTATAAACCACAAATAAGAACTTTTTACTTAACAGTCAAACTCGTAAAGCCTAGGGACTCGCAAACTATATCTGCACGGACCGACACTTTAAACAGACAACAATTTGAGGACACGAAATGCGTGGTGCAATGTCAAATGATCGATTAGATGAACAAATCCATGAGCTTGCAAAATAAACTAAAGACAGACAAGTTTAGCATCATGAACAGATATGCTCTATGCCAGATTTACCAAATGAATCAACTTTCTAACACATGCCAGAATGAAACTATGTCCAGCTTTGACATGTTTCTTTACACCTAGAAAGTTATGTTACGGTCTTTGCAAGTCAACCTCTCATATTATTCATCTTTCGCTTCGATATATACTGGGTATCATACATCACGTGCATTTAGTTATTTAACTTGGGTAAGCATGATTGTCCCTATAACAAGAGACTACTTTTAAGGCACATCATATCATCCTCGGGGTTCCACATTGGTCATTGTACAACCTACATGCCAATTTCGTTATATTATCTTATGGCCATATCACTCCAACCATCACCGCCGTTTTCATCGTTATCACTTCCAGCAAATGCCTGGCGAATTACATAAGCTTTCTCTAAAATGGCAGCTACCCTCAAACCGGTTAAAGGACCTAGAATGCTAGGCTTAGTCTGGACGGCAGGTTTCAAATTGGTTAATAACCAAAGCAAATCGTTATTAATGTAAAAAAAGAGAAGATGGGCAATATGCTTATTGTGAAACACATCAATTCTGCAAGTGTTAGTCTAGAAGTGGCGATTTTGACCCATTTACTCATAAAATAATCGATTTTTAATATTTTCTATCTAAATAGGGTCAAATCCGCAGATTTAGAAAGGTTAAGTAATAAGGAAACAGGTGAGATAAGTCGAAAGTCACTAGTGTGATTGTGTCAAATTACTATTCAGATGATGTAGCTTTTGTGATCAGATTTGACTCGTAAACTATTTATAAAATTCAAAACAGAACAAGTTTTCAGTCGGGATGTTCTAGAAAATTGCCCAGTTTGACCCGAATTCATTTTGACCCATTTTACCCAGCCCGTATGACCCGTGCATTTTCCACCTCCAGTCATCTGACTGGAGCTAAGCAAAATGTGCAGTCACTGCTGAGTAGTTGTTGCCTTCGCGAAGTAATGTTACAGAGAGTTAAAAGAAGAATTCAATGTTGAGAAAACAAGTAAACAAGTCAAAGTGAATCTTTTTAAGGCTAAAATACTTGGACAGAGGACATTACTCAAGTGTAACAGAAAAAACATTGAAGCAGAGCCTACAAAGTCGCAATTGCTAGATAACTTCAATCACCAATAATACTTGAAGCAGAGAATGCTTTATACTACCTACCTAGAGGAACTGCTTTATTTAAGACACATGGAAACCACATAAAAGATATCAAAAATGTGGAAACGTAATTAGTACAGCACAAGGCAGGAAAGGAAAGCATTATTTAAGGCATGACACACTGCATAAACATGACAAGCATTCACAGCAGAGTTTGATGGCTCCAGACAAGTAAAAGTGGAAGAATGCACCCGTAAAATGCAGGTCTTTTCTTTGCAACTGCTGAAAGAAGCCATTTATTTTAGCAGTGTTACCAGTGATACAGGGTACGAGAAGTCTACAAACACAACATATGCATAGACATTTATAAGAAATAAAAGTCTTTTTCAATTCTGGACTTTTCAACTTCTGAATTTGGGAAGCGCTCAGAAAATCCAGTCTTGAAAATCATTCATTATCATATACTGATATAAAGTGGTAACAAACCCAGGTTCTGATATGCTTAACGTCAATAAAGACACTAAAGACAAAATACAGCCGAGGAATTTGTAGAGATACCTGCAGAAGTTTGATCTTCAGGTGCTTCAACAAATTTTATTGCAAGCAACTTTCTCCCATCGAATTCTGGCTTAATGTGAATGATTTTATCCATACAATATAAAGGTTCATCAGTTCAGCCACAAATGCACAGTCCAGTAACGAAGGACGGCAACAACTCACATCACCAGCATAATGACAAAAACAGCCCAAGTTTCAATAATAATCTTACTACTAGTAATAATATACCGACTAACAAAACAAAGAAAACATTCAGAGATATCAATTGTTACAAGACGAGATCAAGACGGATATGATCCAACGATACAACCATAACTTTCCATGTAGGGCTCAAGAGTAATCCCATGCAGGATGTCAAACTGATGTTCCTCAAGATTTCTCATATCTGGCTCATAGATAGCAATACTAGGAACAATTGCGCCATTGTGAAGATAGCTGAGGTGGGCAGCGATGTGGGCCTGTGGATGTTTCATGTAAAATACTAATTTAACACAGCAGAACGTAAGAAAGTCAAGAAAGACTACTAAAGTCAAAAACACAAGATTTATAGACCTTGATGAAGATGATAAAGTTGCCTTCTTCCATGATTGTTGAAGCATTAAGGGCTAGAGACTCTATCTGCATAAATCAAGGGAGTATTAAGTATAAAAACTGGAAGCAATGTCATACATTCAAAAGATATAGTAATATTTTAATAACGTGACGCGAAACAACTCATTCCAAAATCTAAAGAGCATGAAAGCAAACCTGGTAAATGTGATCAACATCAGAAATTATAACATCGATTTCACCAATGCGCTCCTTGTAGGCCAAAGGATTGTAAGAAGTGGCGTCAATATAACTAATGTTGGATCTTTTATCCAAGCATCCAAACTCATCATCGACACTTTTAATGATTTCATGTTGGCCAACCACGTATACGCGCCCATCCTAGGAAATTGGTTAAAATATATTTTTATATAAGTAACAAAAGTAAGTTTTACTATCATGCAACCAAAAATTAAACACCTCATTATTATATAGTAGAGTATAAGAAAAGAAAAACCACTTACTGGGCCAACGATATCAGAGAGATGCGATAATTCGATCCCACAAGTATCATCTGCTATATAAAGGACCTTAGCTCCAGGTCTCTAAAACAAACAAATACGTAAACGATGACAACAACAACAACAAAGGTTATACAGTAATATTAAACTTACCACATAGATATCTTTAATTTTCAAGGCAATAGCAGCAGCTAGCTTGGAATAAGATGCGTTCAATACTCTATGCTCAGCCACTGCCGTTGTTGTGTCATGTTGGTTCTAGCAACCAAAGTAATAACACCATTAGAAACACAAAATATTTTTATAAGATAAGGCTTATAATTGTACGGAAATGTAGCTTACTTGCTACTTGTTATAGTTTTGTATAGCCATTTATCTTTATTATTTTTTATGTATGTAGCACACTCATGAAGTCAATCTATCGTGTGACCAATTGTGTGTATTATCTGACCATTTTACCCTTCAATAACAAAAAACTACAGTAAAATTTAGGGCAAAAATATACTCTACTTTAGGTCAATTTGAATTTCAGGTATCCAACTTTTTTTTCTTAATTTAAGGTATCCAAGTTAATTTTATGTGTAATGTAAGGTTTTTTTGAGGTTTTTTCTACTTTTCGAAAGAGGTTTCCCCGTCATTGCTTTCGCTGAAATGGTTAATTAATGTGATGTATCATTATTTGTTAGTATTTAAAAGTCATTTCGGCTAAAAGTATGACCGATAACCTATTTCGAAAAGTCAAAAAACCACGTAAAATTAAATTCGATACCTTAAATTTAAATCGACCTAAATTAGAGTACATTTTTTTTACGATTTGCCCTAAAATTTGAAAGAGGTGAAGTAAAGATACAATATGGTGCAATTAGCCCTAAATAAAATGTAAACCACTAGTTAGTTAGTTAGTTAGTTATATATACCGTAATAGGGCAAACAAGGTCATTAGCATGAAAACGGTCACCAATATTCATGTTTAGAGCTGTATTAATCACTTTTCCGTCTATATCACATTTATACACTCCAGCAAAATGAACGCCTGCTTCACTAACATATGGTTGAAACACAGATCCAGCCATTGTTTTGTCCCTATAATTAAATAATTATCACTAATTAGGGTTTATTATAACCGGAGAAAAAAAATTAAAATTATATATTCTTTACATGTTCCACTCTCCTGCTGATTAGTCCACACCAATGCCATTTTTGTTTTCATGTTGTGAAATGAAATGAAAACTATTTCAAGGTTTAAAAAGTATCTGGGCTAAAATAATGGGTTGGGTTAGGTTAATTTAGTAGCTCGTTAGCTCAGTTCATATGGGCCTATGGTGTTCACAATTTGGGTAATACATTAACTGAAAACCGAAACCGAACCGAGTGAAAATGTGAAAATGAACAAAATTTGTAACCGAATCCAATCAAATTATATATTCAATTTTTGGTTTATTTACGGTTTTGGAAATCTAAATCAAAGACCGAAATCATATAAATCTATACTTTTTTTTATATATTTATATACACTAGAACGGTACCTGCGCAATGTGGCGCGCGGGTACCTGTGACTATATTTTGCGTTATTCGGTTATTCGGTTACATATTTAGTTGTCTTTATGCTTTATAAGTAGAGATGGTTAAGCTAAATAATTTTAGTTTAATGACCTAACAAACTTCCTAACCAACTTGAATCCTAACCAACCTACTTCCTAACCAATTAATTTTGAAATCTTTCTATAATAAGAAATAAAAAGTCTGAATTTTAAGTCTTTCTAATTATAGAATAGTCCCAAATGCATTATATAGTAGTATAGATAAAAAAAGGAAAAAAAATTAAAATTATATCCTAGTATAAAAAAACACTTTTCAGTTTGAGATAATGTTTTTGTTTCTTTCTAAAAAACTATATAATTAAATTTAAAAAAAATATATAAATGATGTAATTCGAGTTATTCGGGTCAACCCAAAAATTGAACCAAATTCAAATTTTGTTTTCAGTTCGGTTAAATATAATTTGAATCTGGTTCGGTTTTACCCAAATTTTTTTTAACTGAATTAACCAAACAGAATACACCAAACAACCCGATGACCGAATCAATGAACACCCCTATTTCAATTCACACAATTTCGAATTTATTGTTTTGAAAGGAGAGTTACTCGCAGCAAGTTTTGATTATACAATGGTCAAAAAGCCATAAAAGTAATACATTTATTTAAATGAAAAAGAAACTGGTACAGATTTAATGACTTTTGTGTATGTTAACCTTGAGTTTGGTTCAATAAAGATCACAAAAAATCAAGGCCAAATATCAAATGAGACAAATCCTAGCAACTCATTTTTCAAACAAAATTTAAAAACTTACATCCTCTTTTAGTTGTTTGAAAACGCATTCACTTAAACGCATTACGTTCTCATTAGGCCTAAACGACCATGGATTGCCACAAGTATATGTCAAGTCGAATCCACTGTTAGTTTAGATTTTCATCACTTGCTTATTTCGTCTATTGTTTTGAGAGATTTTACGACTTTTTTTGCAACCTAACCTTAATTTTTACAAGAAATAGAGCCTAAAATCTTAACAATGCTTAAACAATGTTGGATAGTTTAGGCAAAATCTTTAAAATTTCTTAAAGAATTAGAAAAGAAAAACATGTAAACTCTTGTACTATGCAAATATCTTTAAAAATCGCGGAAATTAATCCGAGACTATTCAAAGCTCAACACAAGATAGCTGCACAAGATAACAATTTGGTATTCAAGCTTAAACCAGCCATATATGCAAGATGTTAGAAAAATATTAAATTAACAAGATTGCCCTTTTAAAGTGAGAGAGTCACTTTTTGAAGTATATTATTTAGTGACATGTAACATTAAAAAGATAAGTAAACCTTTTTTTTGAAAAATATTAAAACTTTCCTCATGTTAGAGACACACCATATGATGTAATCAATTGTAAACTAAACACTTTGCTAAACATCGAAGCTTAACATCAATCCCTTGAAAATTGAACTTCATGCATTGAATGGTCCTAGTGCATCGAAGCTTAACCAGATTGTTAGTTTGTTACATAAACACTCTTAATATTGATAGTTAAAGATTTGACTTATATGAGGCCGTCTAATAGTAAGATTATTTGTGCAACAATCTGATGCAGTATCATCTTGGCAACATATGCGTATTTAACAAACATTTGAACTTCGATAGAAACAAATGTAACACACTCTCCAGAACAGGTGAACCCCACCTCGATCAAAGGTCGTCCATGGAATTAAAATGAGTTCTATAAGACTAATCTCTAGGATGCTATACAGGAAATTCAAATGTGTTAGAATTTTATAATTATGACTATCATATATAATTACTAATATCAAGTAGCACAAGATGCGGAAGCGTAGGATCACGTATAACAAATAATAGTTAACTAAAAACATAAATAGAAAACGTACCGAATGCTATTCTTGATTAATGGAAAAACAAGTGATGAATCCTAATTAGGGTTTATTTAGATCAATGTTAAACCCCTTACCTTTTTGTTTAACGATCTCTTGATAACAACAATAGTGTCTTGTTACCTCGTTCTTGTACACACAAAATAAACCGTATTAAGGTTGATTTGGATGTGTTTCAAGAAGGTATCGATTGAAGATTAAAATTCAATATGTCAACTTTGTGCTTGGTTTCGTTTATTCGACTAATTTCGCGTAAAACTATTGCCACATTGTTTAAAAAGTCTAGAGTCAGATTATTATGCTGAAATAAACTTGATGTTGACGTTGATAAATTGAATTCTTCTATGGGATGTATATTAAGTCAAGTGTTTAAGATGTGTAGAGGTGTTCGATGGAATGTCACAAAAGAATTTTAGTATAAGTAATCCAGATGTTTGGATTTTCAGTTACAAAGTGATGAGTTTGTCTAAAGTTGTAGGGATTGTATGTGATTCAACATCTTTTTTTAGACATGCTTAGCAAAATATATGACTAATTTTTGTCTATTGTTTAAGTTATCGAAAATATATACCAAGTAATTAACTTAAAAGATCAACTGTTTATGTGTGTTCTTCAGTTAATCGGAATAAATTTTGCGGGTTTGTGCTCTTTGGTGTAAAGCCATTATTCTTCGGCCATCTTTGAGGGAAAGAAACATTATATTAATCCAAATAAGATCTCTATTGACACTCAAATTTTGCATCCAAATGCCCGCTAACAGTGGTTGAGGGATCGATTCCCTATATATGAGCTGATCTTGAAGGGTGTAATATAGTGTAGTTGTCCAAAGTAATAGTTTGTTGGGTACGTTTATGGTATTATTCTGGACTTAAATTTTTGATATCTCCAACAGTGTTTTATTTGGTGGAAATGTTAGATTAATAAGCACATAAAGTTTTTTTTTTTTTTTTTTTTTTTTTTTTTTTTTTTTTTAACAATGATGGTATACTTGTGTTGTTTAGGTTATGAATTGGTTATTTCAGGATCCATACAGGATTAATAGAGGAGTGCAAGTATTTCAAGTGGTGGTATTGGAAGAATGTGGTTCCATATAAGCCTAAATTATACATAATGGATTGCCTACTGTGGTATTGGTTTATTACATCAAAGGGCTATACCAAGCTTAATGGATTCATTAGTTAAGAATTCAAGTGATTCTCATCATAAGTGTTTGATAAAAATGCCTGAATGTGAATTTAAGTCTGATACTTTTTTTGTACATGTCTTGTGGAATTTCAAAATTTGATAATTAATTACATACACGTATGTTATTTAATTTTGGTTATGGCTTCTTATTTAATTTTGCAATCACAAATGAATGATATTTCGATCTTAATGATCAAATTTGATGGAATGTTTGTGCAGGAAAGATTCATTTCAGATGTTCAAAAGTTGTTGTATGGCGTAGAAAGGGGCTTATATATACAACTATCTTAATACGAGTCATATACATATACACCTTTTATATGTGTATTATTTTTTGTTATCTTTTATTCAAAACATCGTATGCGTAATAGATATTTACTTGCGTATACTTAATAGATATATACTTTCCCGGTCAAAATTAACTGTTCATGTTGTAATTCATTACTTAGAATGAATTGGTATATTAGATCAAGCTTACGGAGATGCCTTTAAGTAAAGCTAAATTTGCAAACTTAAAAAATAAAAAAGTAAATGATTAAGGGTAAAAATATTTTGCAAAAATTAAACTATAATTATTATGGTTTTGTTATACTGCATGTTTCTTTTTCGAGCACAATTGTTTCGAACATGAGTAATAATTTGACTTTAATTTTTGCTTTCAACATGACTTTACCCATAAGTTTTATGGGTTTGTAAGGCTTTTACGTTATTTAGCATTGTTTATTATAAACTAATTTTAGTTAACTTATGATTTTTTACGATAATATAACTTCTTTTTATAGTATTTGATTATTTTTATTTCATAAATTTTACATGCCACCCGTGATTTATCACGGGTTTATAAGCTAGTATATAGTATATACATAACTCGTATACATCAAAAGACCAACAATTATATTTATTTGAATATTCAGTGACATTTATGATTTACATGCCTAAAAAAAGAATGTTACGTATGATATTCACTTTCATCAACAAAAAGAAAGATTAATAATTACAAAACTTAAAACATTTTAATTTTTAAGTGATGTCCAAACCTTTTTAAGATCTTCTTTAGTGATGTCCAAATTTAGATTTCGAGCATACAATACTTTACTTACGTATGTATCATCTTTGTCTTCATATTTATTTGCACAAATTAACATTTTCCAGGTTTCCATTTAATTTTTTATGAAACGATTTCCATATGGGACTCAACGTTTCTAATGTATGAATAAAATATATGGAACAAAATCAACATTATTTATAACTATATATGCAACACTTAATCTCTATTACCTGTTAAATTTTTTATGAATGTAGTCTAAACCACGTTTTAACATCCTCTTATTTCCAATAATCTCTTCGTCATTAGAGTCTTTGAATACATCAACAAGACATAATTTGCAATATGGCTTTACTGAAGTTGTTGACGATGACATCTTAAATCATGATGCTACATAATAAAAACAAACAATTACAACAAGGAACAAACAAAATCGTCAAGAAAACAAGAGGGTTTCTTCCAAAATTCAAATTTTAAACGTGACATGCAACATTTGGAAACTACGGAAAATTACGACAAAAATGTGTTTAATGTTGCAAACAAGTAAAATGAGCTAATTATTGCTATAACAGAACTAACCTCATAACATTTGAGAGGATGGTCTTTCTTGTGTCACTGTGTGTGTGTGTGTTTGTGAATGGGGTAGTTGATTTTGAGAGGCTAGAACTTATTAATATAGAAGATGCATGGGGTAGTTGATATTGAATGCATGATATTGAATTTGCTTTGACGTGCATATATGACTAACCATTGAAGATGGGTAGTTGATATTGACAACACAGAACACTTTGGAATTAAACATATACAAGCTCATGTACTGCACGTATATAAATTGACAACACAGATCACTTCATGCTTCTTCGATAAATGTCTACATAAATGTGCATGCCTAATACTAGTACTGTATGTAGTACTTGTTTGGCGCCCATCTTTAGCTACGATTTTAATATACTTATACTAGTTTGTAAAAGCTTCAAACTTCATACATTTACTCTTCTAAAACAGTGAAACATTACATATTTAAGATCTGTTAATGAGATTACAAAACACAATTTTTATTAGCTTATATATAGTAATCTTTTTAAACAAAAGGATATATACAGCACATGAGCATGACCACCCAAGAACATAAATATGCATGCCTAATATAGTGTATGTATGTATGTATTACTGTTATGCAAATCCTTATTAACATGTGTAAGTTTCATTTGTCGGAAACAAACTCTATTTGTTCAACATCTAAAGGTTCACTTGGTTATTGGAGAACCTCAATTATTGTTGGGTTATGGTAGTTAGAGTAGCCGATATACGACTAGAAATGTGTGAGCCTATTGGGGGCATACACGTTAATACACGAAGAGTACGTTTATTAATTATTTAATATATATACTTGTTATATTTATTAAATGATTAATATGTTTTCGCAAATACAAAAGAGAAATGTCGAAAACGAAAACATTTGCCCTCCTTCCAAAAGTGGATTGGAAGATTCTAGAAAAGGTTTACGTGCAGAATTTTTGTGATAAAGATAAGTGTTTATGATAAGTGAGAAAAGTTGTGATAAGCTAAGAACTTGAAGATTATCTTCAAGGTTTTTGAGTTGATCTACAACTAGAATTAGAGGGCTATATAAACACCCGTTTCCACTTCATTCTTTCCATCACAAAAATCTATCACCGAAAGTTGCATTACTATATTCGTTTTCGTTTTTCTCCACGAGTTGAAAAAGGCAGAAAGCATATTCAACTTGGCTTTTTATTACGTATGCATGATTTGCATGAAACATATAGACATATAGACAGTACTAAAGCCATTGGTCTTGTTTCTTTTCCGTACTAATTCGAACGTACTATCACTTGATATTCGAATTGGTTTTTAAAGCTCGATCAAGAACACTTGTTGTTTGAAGGTTTGTGAATTAACGACTAGCATCGTTATGTACTTGGTTGACGTGTTTGTGTGAGCAACCGTAAAGGTAGTATATATTTACTAGGGGTGGCAATTCGGGTCGGGTTCGGGTTGAAAGGTTGGCGGGTCTGAAAACCCCAACCCGAACCTGACCCATTTAAATTATCGGGTCAGCTATGTCAACCCTAACCTGTTTACACATAATCCGAACCTGACCCATTTAACCCATATATATACTTGCGTTGGCGGGTTAAATAGGTTACATGGGTTGAATAGGTTAAACAGGTTTCGGGTTGACCCATTTAACCCGTTTTATATACAAAAGTTGGCACATTGCACGAGTTAAACAGGTTAAACGGGTTTGCGGGTCGACCCGTTTAACCGATTTAACCCATATAATAAATATGAATAAATTTTAATTAAATAAAAAAATCTTAAACGGGTTGGCGGGTCGACCCGTTTAATTTATTTTCAACCCGAACCTGACCTGTTTAATAAACGGGTCAGATGGGTCGACCCAAAACCGACCCGAAATCTGTTTAGACTCAACCCGAACCTGTTAATTTTCGTGTCGGTTTCAGGTCGGGTTTCGTGTCGGGTCAGAAATTGCCACCCCTA
>LBNU01013000.1:207389-221049 GCA_014162995.1 Artemisia annua | reverse complement strand
GAAAACCCCAACCCGAACCTGACCCATTTAAATTATCGGGTCAGCTATGTCAACCCTAACCTGTTTACACATAATCCGAACCTGACCCATTTAACCCATATATATACTTGCGTTGGCGGGTTAAATAGGTTACATGGGTTGAATAGGTTAAACAGGTTTCGGGTTGACCCATTTAACCCGTTTTATATACAAAAGTTGGCACATTGCACGAGTTAAACAGGTTAAACGGGTTTGCGGGTCGACCCGTTTAACCGATTTAACCCATATAATAAATATGAATAAATTTTAATTAAATAAAAAAATCTTAAACGGGTTGGCGGGTCGACCCGTTTAATTTATTTTCAACCCGAACCTGACCTGTTTAATAAACATGTCAGATGAGTCGACCCAAAACCGACCCGAAATCTATTTAGACTCAACCTGAACCTGTTAATTTTCGTGTCGGTTTCAGGTCGGGTTTCGTGTCGGGTCAGAAATTGCCACCCCTAATATTTACTACTTGTTTCATTTGCTGGTGACTACGAGGGTTAGTTTTTCTGTTTATTTTTCATGTTTCTCTTTTCCTTCAATTTGTTTATTATTTGTGTGTTAATCATAGTTGCTCAACTAGATCTAATATCCGCTGTGTGCTCGTAGTTAATTGATTAACTTGATATTCAAATTCCAACAATTATGATAACGTGACACCATTTGATTTAATGTAATGGAAATTATCATGTCTAATGGTTGACTATACTTGGTTAAGGATTTAATTTATCAATTATTGAAATACAAAAGTGAAATACATGATACTATCAAAGTAGAGCTAAAAGTGTCTCAAGGTTAAGGGTGGCAATCGAGTCATGTCCGTGTCGACCCACTTGGGTTGATGGGTTGGTAAAGCCTCAACCCAAACACGACCCATATATTAATCGTGTTAAAAACCTCAACCCTAACCCACACACACCTAACATGTGTAACCCATTTATGACCCGTGTAATCCGTTTAAATAAACTAGTTAAAAGGGTTAATTACTTAATTACTTTGAGTGTTGAAGAGTGTAAGTGTTCAAATCATAACACATATATAGTTACTAATTCACACACACACACACACACACACACACACACACATATATATATATATATATATATATATATATATATATATATATATATATATATATATATATATATATATATATATATATATATATATATATATATATTACAGTAGCACTTAAGAAAACATAGATATATTACAGTAATACTTAAGAAAACATAGATCCCACATCCTAAACAAGTACATATATCTTATTAATTAGTTCTTAACCATTACAATAATCCAAGACAAAAAAGATCTTATAGGTGTCATCTTCATTTCTAATCTGACGTGCCTTCACAAAATATCATAAGTGCAACGTGCCTTCAAAAAGGTCATTAGTGCACCTCAATGTTCAAAATGGTGTCATTCTTCATTTATTTTCCAACGTGCTTGCAAAAAAGATCAAAAGCTTACTTAAAAATACACAATGATCTTATAAAAAGATAAAAACCAATAACTTGATAGATCTAAACATATGCTACTGTGTTAGTTGTTAATGTTCAAAGCCATGACATTCTGGGTTAGCTGTTCAAGGTCATTGTTCGACATCGTTGCAGTAGGAATAGAGAAAATAAATGACGAAACATATAATTTCAACAATAAATAAAGCCATCAAAACTATAAACATTACCATTTTCTGCAAACAACCAATCCCTTGTACATATCTAAGATAGTAGACTGACTAGACACTAAGTTCCCGCTCAAAGCCTTAAATTTCCCGCTCAAAGTCTTAGAGACTAAATTCCCGCTCATAGTTTTGCATATTTTAGACTTCCAAAGGCCCATTCAAAAATTTTCATTTTTGACTTTAATTTCCAAGTTTATTACTAAAGTTTTAGTTTACAAAAGTTATACATTTTATTTATTAAAAGTTGGTTGACCTGTATAAAATTACTAAACTTATACACGACCCATTTATTAAACGAGTTATACGGTTTTTAACCTGTTTTCGACCCAAACCTGTTTATCCTCAACTCAAACCCGTTTATCTTCGTGTGGTGTCCGTGTCAGTTAGTGTTTCGTGTCGAAAATTGCCACCCCTACTCAAGGTCTAACCAGAAAACAAAATCAAAATTATTTATAACTATATATGCAAAACATAATCTCTATTACCTGTTAAATTTTTTTATGAATGTAGTCTAAACCACGTTTTAACATCCTCTTATTTCCAATAATCTCTTCGCCATTAGAGTCTTTGAATGCATCCGCATGATATTTGCAATATGGCTTTACTGAAGTTGTTGACGATGACATCTTAAATCTTGATGCTGCTTAAATAAAACCAACAATTACNCATAAATATGCATGCCTAATATAGTGTATGTATGTATTACTTTTATGCAAATCCTTATTAACATGTGTAAGTTTCATTTGTCGGAAACAAACTCTATTCGTTCAACATCTAAAGGTTCACTTGGTTATTGGAGAACCTCAATTATTGTTGGGTTATGGTAGTTAGATTAGCAGTATGGGTGACATGATTTATAGACAAAATCGGGATTTGAAACCAATTGTTAAATGTGTTTTGCATTAGTTGTACTAAAAAAAGAGAGAGAGAGAGATAGCAACAAGCCAAGTGATTGCAGGTATAAGTGACAGTAAATATGTATCTTAGAAATGACAGATCAATGTTAGTTTGGAGCAGTAGAGTAGGTGAATATTGATTGACCATTGCCATTTTGACCGTTGAAAGTGTTTTGTGTGTTTGGTGGAGGTGAATTAATGTTTGGGTGTTTGTATCTATATTGTGTTTCTTTTGTCGTAAAATAAGCTCTTTGGAAAGCACCTCAACATTTTGCTACTAAAAAAGTAGCGTATATATAAGTAAAGCCATACGCGTAGTGGTATTCAAAACATCAGCTTATCATGTTTTAAAAAATGCAATAAGTTGCTTCAATAATGTTACTGAAACACGCCCTAGGTCATACAATATAAAAAAAACACTCCTAAGATCACACATGTATTAGAAACTTGGTCCCTGAAAAGTTTAACCACGTCTTTGTCATCAATTTAACATTGGTTGTTTGTGTTTGAAAACGCGTTTACTTAAACACGTTAAGTTCTCATTAGGCCTAGACGACCATGGATTGCCACAAGTATATGTCAAGTCGAATCCACTGTTAGTTTAGATTTTCATCACTTGCTTATTTCGTCTATTGTTTTGAGAGATTTTATGGCATTTTTGCAACTTAACCTTAATTTTTACAAGAAAGAGAGCCTAAAATCTTAACAATGCTTAAACAATGTCGAATAGTTTAGGCAAAATCTTTAAAATTTCTTAAAGAATTAGAAAAGAAAAACATGTAAACTCTTGTACTATGCAAATATCTTCAAAATCGCGGAAATTAATCCGAGACAATTCAAAGCTCAACACAAGATAGCTGCACAAGATAACAATTTGGTATTCAAGCTTAAACCAGCCATATATGCAAGATTGCCCTTTTAAAGTGAGAGAGTCACTTTTTGAAGTATATTATTTAGTGACATGTAACATTAAAAAGATAAGTAAACCTTTTTTTTGAAAAATATTAAAACATTCCTCATGTTAGAAACACACCATATGATGTAATCAATTGTAAACTACACACTTTGCTAAACATCGAAGCATATTGTAGCTGTAGCCGAAACCGCGGTATATTTCTCTACTTCATGTTATTCATCGTATTATGTCTATCGATTTTGATAGAAAACGATCATTAGTTCAGTTTTTTCTGGAGATTTTCATCAACATGGGCAGTTGTATGGAAAGCTATTTGATGAAGTTACTGGTTTGTGAGTGGGTACATTTCGGTATCTTTCTGTATATTGGGTATAGATTAAGAAAGAGAGATACAATGTAGATATGAGAGTCTGCAGCAAAACATGTAAGGCCTGCAAATAGATCAATGTAGTGCATCAGAGCAAGTTTAGGACCTTTTTGGACAATTATTGATAGCTTAGACAATTAGATTATCGTTTTCTTTATCTATCTTTAGCATAAACGAGTTTAGGTTGTTTGTGTTCTCTGCTTTCGTCTGAAATTGCTAGTGACGGCCTCGCTCCTAATGCTTACAACATCCAAAAGCAGTCATACATGGTTAAAGTCAAAGAAGTCAAAATAACAAGTCTTAACTAATTAAGTACCAAAAGAACTTCCCATATCGTTTGTGTTTTCATCATACTTATAGTCACATACTACTAATGAACTTGAACAAAACTCCACACATGCCACGCGTTCCTCTACAGCATGTACTTCATGGTCCTGAAATGCATGTAAATTAGTAAGGTATGCATAATAACTTTTTGCAAACATTTGTAAATAAACCATATAAAATGCTAACACTATGTAAAAAAGTATAGAAATCACGTCAAGTCATCATTAATCCCCTGCAGGTATCCCTCAGTACCCAACAGGACGGGGACTTAACCGTATACGCCGACGGGGATGTTTCGTCACATCTTGTCACTAATGAGTCAAACCAATTTAGTCACTAGATTCAACTGAAAAAATGGAGACTAGTACTCTAGTAGGTTATACAAATAATGGTTCTTACGTGGAGAACAAGTTTCGGCGAATCATCAAACCCACCCACCCAGTCCTTCGATATTTTATTTGTAGGTGACAGTCTTAACCAAATACAGAATATATTTTTCCTCCTATCCAGATACAGAATGNACCACCTATTTAAGTCCATTAAAACAGTTCCGTAATAAGCATACAGTTAAATTAACCCACATTCCTACCATACAAAGTAGCACATATTCTGAGTAACCTAGAAAAGAAATGCAGCAACCAAAACTCATCAACGAAGTACCCACTGTTTCAAAATCATCAACGAAGCAACCAAAAATCATCAACGAAGTACCCACTACTTCTAGAAGATTAACTCAAATAACAATAAACACCTTTGACTTATCCTTATCCTCAACCAGTAACACGCAAGTAGACTTGGTCTAAATATTTTGGGTTTCTTAATGAGACTCGTCGAGATCTTGTGGCTTATCAATTAACAGTCACTTTTAAATGATAGACAAAAATTCATAGATGCCGAGTCTCTTTACTCTACTACATAGTGAGTTCTAACTTATATACACATTTGTAACAAAAGCTTATAAGCCCTGTATAGTTCTTCTGTAGCAGTCTACTAAATAGATTGGAACAAGGTTTCAGATTGATTTGGAGGTGTCACAAGACAACTTGCTGTTTAGGGCATAATGTGTCGGATCTATCAGTGAATTGGAAGTTTGGAACTTGCATCAGAACTTTGCCTTAAATCATGCGTACAACAAGCAACACAGGAGCAATGGTATATCTATATCACATGGCAACCAAAGAAATTAAAAGGCTTTCTTCAAATGTATAAGATAATTTCTGTCCAGTTTTTATACCATTACTGATTCTGATCCACAAACTACGATGACTACGTGGAAGGATTTTAAGAATCCAATAGGTCAAAGTAGTGAAACCAGTTAAGCTAACAGGTGTCAAACCAGTTAAGAACTAAATTTCTTTGAAGAAATGAGCCTAATATGAGATACAAATATGCGATTCGTGAACAAGAAGATTTCTTCCCATCATCAAGCCCACCCGCTACATTGAGAAAAAGAAACACTAATATTCCAACTACCTACAAGTTCTAGCAGATAGCTCAAACAACGATTGACATCTTCACTTATTCTTGTCCTCAACCAGTAACACGCTAATAGACTTGGACCAGACTTTTAGGTTTTTATTTGAGACTCTTTGTGACCTTCATGTAGTATTTATTGGGTTCTCGAATTGAAGTTCTCGAGTATATGTTTTTTAAGTGGTAAAGAAAGGAAAAGGAAGTTAACAAAATTACTAAAATGCCCGCACCCCAAATGTGTTGTAATTGGTTTGGAAAAGGTTGTTCGATTCACAGATAACTTGATAGCATATGCATATATGATATCAAATTCTCCTTACCTCGAGCATTTTGGGGATACAGCATTTCAGATTTTCAGGCATATAAAGAGCCAAGTCAGAAAGTACATATATAAGAAATCCAAACACCCGAAATGAGGAGGTTTGGACCTCTTACATTACTTGTTTGTAAAACTAAGTTGTTGGCGTCAAACATGGCTGATATTTTGCTTCGGAGTCTGCTAAACTGAAAATGAAAGAGAAGAGTAGGAGTCGATGAGAAACTACAAGGCATCGTTTAGAGAGTTCTATGAGATGTTTCCTTATGGGCGGTTTGCTCATTTCACTGTCAATTCAGCCATCCTTAAAGTGGTTCCAACCCATGTGGTTTTGGTTCATATTGTTGACTTTGACATAAGTGAAGAAAGTCAATGGCCCCCGATCACAGAAGCCATAGCACAAATGAACAAATCATTCATCATTACAAGCATCAAACTTGATCAAGATCAAGACTCGAAATTTGAACAAACAATGAAGCAATTGTGTAACTTCGCAAGAAGTTCTGGTCTACATCTAAAGGTACAAAAGATGGATATGGCACAAACCGTAAAAAATACGGACGGAGACAAACTAGAAAGTGATTTGATGGCCTTTTAACTGTATGGTTGGCCTTCTACATATGGTAAGAACAACAAATACAAGTTGAGTTATGGACTTTGTTAAAGTAGCAAAAGCGGTCTTAACATGGACTTTTATACGAAGGTAACACCATAAGTTTCCTCAACGTTTAAAATAAGATTAAAAAAAAAATTCACTAAGAGGCTAAAATGGTGACTTAAAAAGAAGGGGCTCGTTCGGGCAAGTCTAGCAGTTATACCCAAGCCATACAGGCACAACAACTAAGACACACATAAGCAAAAATAAGTCGTGCTCAAATCAGTACTTGAGTACTACTGGTTGAATCGGCCCATGCTACAATTTACATCTGCTACCTACAATTCCAGTTTAATGCTAGGTTGGTATCTCTAAATTACAATTATAAATGAGATCCATTGTTTCACATACCGTTAATAACTTTGTGACACAAGGCAGGGCGCAAAATAAACAAGCAACAAAAAAAAAAAAAAAAAAAAAAAGAGAGTCTAAAGTAATAATAATATGATAATTTCAGTCAGCCATACATATACATATAGGTAAATAGGCGCGAAAAGCTAGGATTAAAAGACCAAAGTAGTAGACTAGTAGTTAAGGTTCAAGTTAGTTGACATGAAAGTAAGTAAATTAAGACGACAAGAAGATACTAAGTAGTTGTTGTTTCTGCTGCTTCTTCTTCTGCGTACTGCTTCTGGAAATTTCACTGTTACAATGAATTAAAAACTTGGTGATAGAACAACCTTGCTCCTACCAAGTCCGCAGCAGCTTCTTCGACACCCGGACAAATGGGCAATCCACAATGTTCCACACCATCAATATGCTCGCTATACTCAGCAGGAGTCAAGTTATTGGTGTTGTAGAGGGCGGGATTTGATCTCATCTGCGAAAATAATGACAATTAGGGGGGCAATTGTACTACTCCCTCCGTCCTTATTTTATTGTCCACGTTTCCTTTTTGGATGTCTCAATTTAATTGTCCACTACTAAAATAGATAGGGAAGTTTAAACAAGTTTGCTATATTACCAGTGTTTAAAATTATTATTACGTACCATAAATAAGACTTTAATTAATTACCTAAGGGCAAAGTTGTCATTCTGTCAAAAAGTAAAAAGATAAAGCTGTAATAAATGTAATAATTTTGAGACAGAGGGAGTCTAATTTAAGAAATATATATAAAAAGAAGAAAGAAAAAAAATAAAATACCAAAGCCGCAACGCCGGAGCGAAAAGGAATAAGCAAAACATCCCTTTTCATTCTTGATTTAATATCCTATAAACAGAAATTTCAATACTAAATAAATAAACCCAAATAACAGAGAAAGAAAACCTAGTATTAAAAATGACATATTCCCTAAGAACAATAATAATAACATACTTGAACTACCGCGTCAAAATCCTCCTTTTTCATTTCTGATTGAAGGCGCTGCTGCTAGTGCTAGGGTTTTGTAACACTGGTGGTGGCACTGGTGGGTGGGTCTTTTGGATGCCTAAAAATGTGACTAATTATGTGCCTAAATGGATGTGTCAATAAGTTATTGGTTTGTGAAGAAGTGGGTCCCCTGCTGTCCACCAACAGGATCCTGACACATATGTTTAGGCATATAATTAGGCATACCGGTTAGGCATGCCAATCAATGCTCTTTTTTAACCGAGGAGAGTTTAAGTTTGTCAAATTTTATTTTAAATTAAAAAAAAAAAAGTTAATTGCATTTTTGGTCCCTGTGGTTAGGCAAATTGCAGGTTTGGTCCTCAAAACTTTGAAAGTGCAGCGATAGTCCCCATTTTGAAGTTTGGATTGCATTTTTGGTCCTTGGATAAAGTTAAATGACTAAAATGCCCTTTGTCTTCTTCAGAAAAAGACAAGGGTAATTTGGTCATTTAACACTGATAAGGACCAAAAATGCAACCCAAACTTCAAAATGGGAACTATTGTTGCACTTTCAAAATTTTGAGAACCAAACCTGCAATTTGGCCAAACCACAAGGACCAAAAATTCAATTAACTCTAAAAAAAATACAAGTAAGAGAAAACAAAAGAAATAGGGTAAATTGCAAATTTGGTCCCTAAAGTTACACGAAAATGCAAAAATTACACCGAGACGAATTTTGTTGAAAAAAAAACACTAATGTTTATGCCTTTTGCAAAACAACAACTGAGAGACACTGTTCACTAACTCTCGTTATTTTTCTCGTTAAGTGACACGCAAAATGACTAATATACCTTCTTACTCTTTTGCAATTTACCCCATTCGTTTTTTTGGTATTCCGACATCCACCATCTTCTCGATATTTCGACAACCACCATCTTCTCCGACGAATATTCCGGCAACCACCGTCTTCTCCAACGAATATTCGATTTCATTAATTTCAAAGATAATAGTTATATTGCTCAAAAAATTACTTTGAAATTAATGAAATCGAATATTTCTACCATTGGTTGTTGGTCATGATGATCATTATTTGACTACAGATGGTTGATTTTAGATGTAAATGGTTGGTTTGGCAAGTGAAGCGATTCGGCTGTTTACTACGTACATGTAGAACTGGTTATTATCTTGCTTTATGTTTTTTAATTATTATCAGGTGGTCATTGATTGAGGGGGAAAAAATTATAGTTATTTCAGTTTGTTTTTTTTATGTCGAATATAGGGTATTAATTCCCGAGACGACTTTTCTTGGTGTTGAATCTAGGGTTCTTATTACCGAGACGACTTTTGTTGGTGTCGAATATGGAGTTCTTATTCCCGAGACGACTTTTATTCCCGAGACGACTGTTTGAGATACTTTGGTTTATCCTTCGGATACTTTGGTTATCCGCAAACAAAAATTAAAATAGGGGATACTTTGGGTTATCCCGTTTTACTTTGGTTTATTGTTTATTTTGGTTTCTTAGTTTTCTTTTTCAGTCCGAGCTTTCGCGATTTCGCCGCTCGGACTGCGGGGGAGTATTAGAGAAAAAATAGGCCCGGTCCGGCTTGTGGGCTCAGGGTCCATTAGGGTTTCATTTTGTACTCTATAAATATCATATGAATAAAACATATCTCCTACGGGGGTTTAGGTAGTCTAACATAGTCCACATAAAGAGCAAGGATAAGTGAAAAGGATGTTCTTTTGTATTGAATGGAAGTCTTGACAAATGCAAGTGACTAGTAACAAAATCAGAAACTTATTACGAGTAACTTATTTGTAAGCACACATAACTTCAATTCTAGACCCTTAAGTCCTTAACATTATGACCATCTTTTTACATTCCTTTTTTACTTCAATGTGACAAAGAAACAACCATCTTCGGCTTTTCGGGTTAAGAAAAGAAGCTGTCAGATACCTTACATATATAGCATTGTCAACACTACATGAAAATGTCTAGAGGATCATTTGCGAAAGCAAAATGAAACCTTACAGATATAGCATCTCAAGTATGGTATACATTATTTTCGATTACAAGAAAAAGGAAAACAACACGAGATCGACCACTTCAATATATCGCTGTGAGAACGGCTTCACCAAGCACATGCCCATCAATCGCATCTAGTACCTTATCCTTTGTTACCTATACATAAACTCATACAATTAGAAAAACATATGTGCAAACACTATATTTACGAGTTAAGTAACAAGTCAAAATAGGTTTAATGAAACATGTGGATTATTTTGACTTGTTTGACCCATTTTTCTTGTAGCTAAAGTTTTATTTAGGTCATTCGAATTGCTTTTGCTTTTAACCCGTTTGACGAAAACGGGTCAAACCAGTTAAAAGCAATGCAAATGACCTGAATAAAACTTTAGCTACAAGGAAAACGGGTCAAACACTAACCATAGTCAACTTTTTTACCACCTCCAACAAACAAATACAAAAGCTAACAAAAGTCTTATACCTTATTACCCAAATTGAGTTCATCATCCAAAGCATAAAGCTTAAACTCGAAACGATGTCCCGTAGACGGCATTGTCGGGCAACACCACCCGGGCACCTTTAAATCGTTATTTCCTTCTTTAATACTAGCATAATCATCTCCCGTATGGTCCTCTTTACCCGAAAAACCCTCTGGCAGACCTTTTAGAGTCGGTGGTATGTTGATCACGACCCATAAAGTCCATGGAACTAGTGGACCATTTGGGTCAGTTGCATCGTTATCTTCGACTATGAGTGCTAGTGATTTAGTCTCGTTTGGTACGTTGTACCATTCTATTGGTGGTGATATGCCTTTTTGTGCACCTAAGGATTTAAACAAAGTATCAAATTAGACTAGTTATATAATGGGACTCCTTTTTTATATGGAAGATTGATGATAATATTCTACCAGAGACAATGTATTATGGGCTAAGCCTACTAATCATCATTAAAGCCCACATGACCACAATAATATTTGGTTCGTTTGATATGCTTTTATGAACCACAATCGGTATAACTTTGGATATAAAAGTGGATCCCACAGGTACGATAGTTTTCATAGGATGCAAGTGGGTGAGGTATGGAGTATGCTTTATATATGAGTATCATAGCAAATTTTTAAATTCAAAGTAGTAAAACAAACATCTTATTTTAGAATAAAGTATTCCCTCATTCCGATTACCATATACCAACACGCAGACAATCTATGAAAGAAAATGTTCATGTTTAATAGATCATTTCACAACTCGTAACCTTTACATCCTTATAACTTTGTTTTATCAACTTTTAACATTTTAACAATAATTATCACTTTTGAAAATCGACTTTTTAGTTACAAAAATATCCAACGATGGTACAAAAGACTTATTTACTCTTTTTACACAAGCCTAAAAACTTTATCTACGTGACCCGTTTAGTTACTTCTTGCAATTACTTAAATTGTGATACGTTCAAGTGAAGAAAATCTAATCATTTTATTGACATGATATATACAAGAAAAATAATGTATGTATGAGTAGTAATTACCTTGACCTTCACCAGTGTATTTACGAGGTAGCCTGCCTTCATGATTGATGCAAGAAGATACTAGCCTAAACTCATCACTTGCATTTGCCATTTTTGTATACTTCTAACCTGTTTAATCTTCTACATATATAGATGTTCTTAGATCGAATATTGATCATTTGTTTGAAGTGATCAAAATGAACATGACTTTGTGGGTCGTTGACACGTGGTGGCATGTCGACACTTGACATGTCTCTTTTTATCGGTTGATATTTTTGATATTTTGGTTTGTAGCCTTGCAGGATGCCATGTGTTACATTTGACTTGGTATGTCGATATCACTTTTAGCTATATCTAGTTTTATTAAGTATGCTAATGTACAAATGGCTTATCATAATTGTGTGATCAAACTTTAACTGATATTTGATCTTGTCTTTTCAAACAGAATAAAATTGATTTAAAATATGCGAAATTACTTTTGAAATTTTGTTCATGTCGAGTTTGGTTTAAAGTATGCGAAATGGTCCAAAAGAATAATTTTTCCGTTTTAAATTTATTGTTAAGAGAAAAAATAAATAAATAAATAAATAAAAATACAAAGTTAAACCACTACATCATTCAACATTTCAATTAATCAAATAACATTTACAAACTAAACTCTCTTTTGATTGGTTCAAATAAAGATTAGACAAATTTCTTGAGACATACTAAGATATAGTTGTGGATAATAATTTTAAGACGGAGAAAATATTTACGTATGAACTTGCAAAATTTGTTTATACTGTAATAGAAACTCAGGGCCCGTTTGGTTTGTAGATGGGTTTAGATTAGGATTTGGGGTTGATGAAAAAGTTGTAGATTTGGATTTGGATTTTGATTTTATGTAGGAAAGAGAAAATATATTATAAAAAGATAAATTATTATTTTATAAATTTATACATAATTTTTTTATTAAATTAATTATATTTAAATGTAGTGAGAAGAGAGAGATAGAGAGAAAAAAATGAAGGGTCCCACTCTTGTCATAAAAAACCCTTCACTCCCCCTATCTTTTCTATATCCCCAAATATTTATCCTACAAATCCAAACCCAAGTTCTTTAAACACAACCAAACATATCTTTTTCATTAATTAAATCCTAATGCTTGCTCCTACCAAGTCCGCAGCAGCTTGTTCGACACCCGGACAAATGGGCAATCCACACTGTTCCACACTATCGATATGCTTGATATACTCAGCAGGAGTCAAGTTATTGGTGTTGTAGAGGGCGGGATTTGATCTCATCTGCGAAAATAATGACAATTAGGGGGGGGGGCAATTGTACTATAATTGAAAAAAAACAAATACAAGTAAAGAGAAAACAAAATAAATAGGGTAAATTGCAAATTTGGTCCCTAAAGTTACACGAAAATGCAAAAATTACACCGAGACGAATTTTGTTGAAAAAAAAAAAACTAATGTTTACGCTTTTTGCAAAACAACAACTGAGAGACACTGTTCTCTAACTCTCGTTATTTTTCTCGTTAAGTGGCACGCAAAATGACTAATATACCTTCTTATTCTTTTGCAATTTACCCCATTCTTTTTTTTGGTATTCCGACATCCACCATCTTCTCCGACGAATATTCCGGCAACCACCATCTTCTCCAACGAATATTCGATTTCATTAATTTCAAAGATAACAGTTATATTGCTCAAAAAATTAAGCCAATATAGGCTTATATTGTTTCATGTACCAAATATTACTTTGAAAGTTACCATTTAGAACAACAAAGGTCAACAAGCTACATGTTCTAATATTTATGTTGGAATTCCGTTAGGAGTAATATTTATTTGTGATGGATTTCCATCGGAAATAGAAAAATTATAAAATCTTTTATATAATACAACAAAACCCCAAGTGGGGACTTTTTCATTTCAAAAAAACTAAACCTTCCCTAATTTAGTAATATTTATATTCTTTTGTTGATATACTACACAAGTAGAAGATAAATACAAAAAATTATAGATAAGATGCAACTATCAATAGAATAAACTTTTTAAATGATTATCTTTAATAATAAACAAATATAATTAAAAATCATAAATCAAACAAAACAAATATTAAATTATTTGTTTTTTTAATAAATAAAAATATATCATTCAAAAAAATTTTAAAAAAAAA
>LBNU01013000.1:157726-206528 GCA_014162995.1 Artemisia annua | reverse complement strand
AAAAAAAAAAAAAAAAAAAAAAAAAAAAAAAAAAAAAAAAAAAAAAAAAAAAAAAAAAAAAACCATAATGTTTAGGGATGGAGAAGAATGTGAAAAAACAACGAGAACTTCTACTGATTTTTCTTTGTTTTTTTAACGATTCACGAAAACATCCTAAAGAATTTTTTTTTTTTTGAAATCCGACTTTTGCTTCACCAGGTCACTCTTACTTTGACTCAAATCTTATCGATATGGTCTTAACATGGACTTTTATACGAAGGTAACATCATAACTTTCCTCAAAGTTTAAAACAAGATTAAAACTTTATTTCACTAAGAGTCTAAAATGGTGACTTATAAAGAGCAAGTCTAGCTGTGTTACACCAAGCCATACAGGCACAACAACTAAGACACACACATAAGCAAAAATAAGTCGTGCTCAAATCAGTACTTCAGTACTACTGGTTGAATCGGCCCATGCTACAATTTACATCTGCTAGCTACAATTCCAGTTTCTTCTACTTTGTGCTATATGTTAATTGTTAGTGCAAATATTACGATATTTAATCTATACGGTCTCGTTTGTTTTGATTGATGACAAACGTATAACTTGATACTTAACGTAAAATGTACAAGTTACNTCAGTACTTCAGTACTACTGGTTGAATCGGCCCATGCTACAATTTACATCTGCTAGCTACAATTCCAGTTTCTTCTACTTTGTGCTATATGTTAATAGGTTGAGTAGTGATTGAGATGCCTAAAACTTGTGCCTAAACTCATGCCTAAGCCTACGTGTCATCATCCTGATGGCTGCAGTTAGGGGACCCACGTTTTCACAAACCATCAGGATCATGCCACATATGTTATGCATGAGTTTAGGCATACAAATTAGGTCTCCCAATCATTTTCCATGTTAATATCAGTTGTACACTCATTTAAAATAAGATTAAAACTTAATTTCACTAAGAGTCTAAAATGGTGACTTATAAAGAGCAAGTCTAGCTGTGTTACACCAAGCCATACAGGCACAACAACTCAGACACATAAGCAAAAATAAGTCATGCTCAAATCGGCCCATGTTACACAATTTACATCGGCTACCTACAATTCCAGCTAGGTTGGTATCTCTAAATTCAGTAACAAGAACATCAAATTATAACAATGAGATTCATTGTTCCACATACCTTTAACCTGCAAGGCGGACCATCCTTGTTCCTACCAAGTCCGCAGCAGCTTGTTCGACATCCAGATCAACAGGCATTCCATACTGTTCCACACCATCGATATACTCGCTATACTCATCAGGAGTGAAGTTATTGTTGTTGTAGAGGGCGGGATTTGATCTCATCTGCGAAATTAATGACAATTGTTCAATTCTTCATTTAGGGGCTGTTTGGATTAGCTTATTTATCCGGCTTATGAGATTATTTGATTTCGGAAAAGCCGATAAGCTCGTTTTTTAGAGCTTATATGTACTTGAGCATATTGGCTTCAGCCAATAAGGTGATGTTGATAAGGTGATAAGCTCCAAAGAATGAGCTTATCGGCTTTTACAAAATCCAATAAGCTCATAAGGTGGATAAATAAGCTAATCCAAACACCCCCTAAATGAAGAATTGAACAATTATTTTCCGGATAGTATGTGGGCTTCTTCTTCAGGTCGTTCGGCAAGACCATTCGGTTGTAGCCTCCAACCCGAAGGTGGGAAGAAGTCCGGAAGGTACACACCTTCCGAGCACATACACCGACATGTGTATTAATCAATTA
Organism: Artemisia annua; assembly: GCA_014162995.1. Classification (NCBI taxonomy): domain Eukaryota; kingdom Viridiplantae; phylum Streptophyta; class Magnoliopsida; order Asterales; family Asteraceae; genus Artemisia; species Artemisia annua. The sequence continues at coordinate 204,780 of LBNU01013000.1, read as the reverse complement.
CAACTTTTCGTTTGACACGATGCGTAAAAGATCGGTATCAATAAAAGTTTTGTTTATTTTTTATACATACTCCTAATTATCATCTTGAATCTTTGATACCATCGACGTTCCTATAAATTTAAGATTTCAAGTTTTACCAAACCTTACCTAGCCATTTATTTTTCGTGTGCTTACTCTACTTGTTGATCGTATTACTGTAAGTATGCAAGCCATTTAATTGTTTCATCTAGTTATATATGCAAGCCATTTACCAAACCTTACCTAGCCATTTAATTGTTTCATCTAGTTATATATTGTACGTGTGTTAATGTAAGTATGCAAGCAACAATTACATGTCGATTTGTTATATATATGATTTATGCTTAATTTAATCAATCTATGATATTTTAACTAGTCGTTTAAATAAGAGGTTCCATACAAGCTAGTCCTTGACGTGACGTGTTTTCCGGTTTTAGTATGTCATGTAAAACCTAAAAGAACCATCTAGGTGGCTTGTTGTACGTTGTCGTTAATGTTGTTGATGTTGAAGAAAGCCGCGTCATGTCTCATGTGTCGCATTTGTTTTAAACCTTTCCGAGGTGATATGGCATGATGTAGTTATTTTGAAGTACGTTTTTCCAAAGAATATTCTAAAGAATATTCTCGGGTCGTTTCCCGATGAAAGTTCGACGGCGATCGAGACGTAAGTGTAAAGTGAGTGTGTGAAAAGAAAAGTGAATATATTTTTTGAAGTTTTGGTTAAAAGAACTACAATTATGAATTAAAAACGCAAGCTACGGTAACGAGAACAAATAATGCACAAGTAATCACTTAAAAGGCAAAATGAAATGCAAATCCCGAGTTATTCCCGAGATTTAAAAATCTAAATGCAAATTAGAAGGCTAAAATGCAAATGCAAGAAGTCAAGGGACTAGAAATGTAAAAATTTAAGACTACTACAAAAGTTTAAAAGCCTAAAAAATAAAAAGTAAAAAAATAAGGGACTGAAAATGCAATTTTACAAACTTTATTTAAAACTAAACTTTTTATCTAAAAGACAGGGACTATTTTTGTAATTTTCCAAAGTTATTAATAAAAGAAAAATGATTAAACTCTAATTTTACTGGAACTAAAAGTATAGGGACTAAAGTTGACAAAAATCAAAAACGTTTTATTTCATTTCTTCTTTTTTAAACAGCTTAAACAGCTACTTTTACAAGCTTGTAAAAAGCTCAAATTTTATCCAAATTTAAAAATGAAAACTGTTTTGGAAAGCTAACCAACCAGAGATTACAATTATTACAAAAGCCCTATGCCAATTTAACTAATTAATCACTAATTTTGAGCATGAAAAACTGAGAAAACTCAACTATGTAAAAAACTAGTGATCAGCAGATTTTGAACAAACTTCACAAGTAAATTTAACTATCCAAATGTTACTGAATCCTTCTGAATTTGTGAACTAGAAAACTAAGCCAGGTTAACTATCTTTAGAACACAAATTCTCACAATTCCTAACACAATAGATCAACAAACTCAGTACATGAACATGACATTCAACAACAAGAATATACTGACTTTTTACTTTTTGACTATTAATTTGCAAACTAAAATTTGACCAAAGTGAATTTTAGCTACTGATTACTATCAATCTAGAAGTACTTAAGCTGGCAATTTCACTAATCTAACAAACTAAAACAGAATTTCTATCAAACAGTTGATTCTCAAATCTCAATTCCCACAGTTATTAGTAAATCTGATCCTGAGTGAATTGTATACTTTTGTGATAAAACTACTAATAACTTTGGTCAAAAAGATTGAAAATGATGTTTGCAAGCTATTTGGCACAAAAATTACAGAAGCACAATAACAAATGCACAACTTACACTTATAACCAAACAGTCCTTTAACTGAATTTACAACTAACAGTTTAAGTTCAAACTTTCAATGAACATAACCAGCTATCAAATCTAACTCAGCATCATCAAATACACTAGGATCAATGATTATCACAACTATTCCAAAACTATTACTCAGATTCAAAGTATGATCAAATTAATCCACAGTCTCACAGATTCAGATTAGATGATACAAGCATAGATCAAACTCTCAACTCAGAACTAAATCATACTCAAACTTCATCAAATTTCTACAAATGCATAACAAAATAATCAATAACTCTAAGCTACACTATCACAGATTCTTTATTATGCTCAAATGATGCAACAGTTACTAAGTTTAAATGAACTAGCTCAAATTAAAATCAAACAAACTTTAACTAGCAAATTTTCACTTCCACTAGATCAAAATTCACAAATCAAACAGTAAACTAACAATGAGAACAGGTTAAAACAGAAATCAAACAGATTACAACTATAAGCAATAAGATAGAAAATATTTGATCTAAAATGTAAATGAGATTCCTTACAATAAGCAGTTCTCAGCTTTCTGAGAACCTCCAGAGCTTGCCTACCCCTTGGATAGGCTTATATCTACAGCTTCTGAACTAAAAACACCTCTGATTCTCCTGTAATTATATCTAAAACATTTGTTGACTAAATGGTAACTTGAATTTATTGACTGTATGAGCTAGTATTTCACTTGCAGAAACTTTAAAAAGCTAATCAGAGCTTATGAGATTAACAAAAGAGATTTATTATAAGCTTGTAAAGGAATTCACAAAACATTTTTATAATTTTCTGTTTTTATATATTTTTTATTTAGAGAAAAAGTTGAGATGTTTAGGCTTTTGAAAATAACAACTAGTTAGCTACTGAAAAGCTTAGTAAATGATCAATAAGCTCAAAGCTTATTAGAGAACAAGCTAAAGTAAACTGAAAGAACTGCTTTTATTTATCACTAAAAATGTTTACAAGTACAAATAAGATGAAAGGAAATTTTGACAGAGTTTCTTTACACTAAAAATTACACCAAACTAGCTACAATCCTTTCTATTTATAGCTACATGATTTAGGGTTGGACAGCTTGGGATTCTCTCTCAAGAAGAGTCTAGAATTGGAATCCTTCCACGAATATGCTCTTTGGATCCTACTTAAATCTCCTGTGACACGAATGCACCAATCACGAGCCTTGAATTCTTCACATGACGTGTTTAATCCACTCATCTTCTGCCATGTGTCATTCCCTTCGCTGCCACTTCTGACACGGTGTCAGGGGGAGTTGAATTACTCAATTACCCCTAAATACGAGGATAATTGAGGTTCAATTGAAAAGTATGGGATTAGGGTTCATCATCTGGAAAGGGGTGAGAATTGGGGAGAGGGAAAAAGGGTACGGGGTTTTTTATATTTATTTGTTTTTATAAAACGTGGGTGAGTTTAAGGGAATGGGCCGGGTAAATTTATTTGGGCTTTTGGGGATATTTTGGGTTTATGGATTTGGATTATTGTTTTGGGTTGGGATTGTATTGGTATGTTTGGACCATGGCAGCTTTTGTTATAGAAATGACAAGGACCAACTTTGTAAATTTTGAATAGTTAAGGGACCAAATATGTCAAATCTGAAAAATATATCCAAGGACTAAAGTTGACCAATCATGATTCTCAAAGGACTTGTTTTGCCATTCTGAGCTCAACTTTAATTTCTGAATCCCGGGCTTTGACTTTGTCGACTCTCTTCCGTCTCGTGCTCGTTTTTGGTTGTTTTGTCTCGTTTTGAATCCGTTTTTGCATAATCCTTTCCTGCACAATCATTAAGACAAAAACACAAATATCTTTGGCTTTCGTTAGTATTTTTGGTCTTTTAAGTCTTAAAATAGTGAAAAACCGATATGTGATTTCACACATATCATGGCATAAACCCGTGCCACATCAGATTTACGCATTTAGAAAGGCGACCAGATATCCTAAGATACTAGTAGGAATTGATGTGTCACACGATCGATATGGAAAACTTATAGAGGCAATTCTAATTTGTTATCAGTCGTCAAAATCAGTTTTATCCGCAAGACTGCGATACAATCACATGTAAATTAGAACCTTTAAAACTACAAAATGTACTTGGTGTTAATATACGCCACTTTATCAAACAAGTTATTGCGCGACTGCTATGATTGTTGATATAGCTCTTGGTCTACTATAAACAATGTCTGCTTTTTTGTGTTATTTGTTTAGAACCTGAGATTAATTCTTACGCATGACCTTGTTACAGGTTCGCTATTTGAGGAAACATGACATAAGACCCACAAATTGAGCTATTCATGAAGAGGGTCGCCAACTCGCCATGAAAATGCGTGAGATGATGAGGTATACAGGAGGCGGGTTAGGGAAGAATGAACAACGGTAACTGAAGTATAAGTGCGCCCCAAGAAACCCCCTCGGAATGGGGCTTAATGGCTACAAAGAGGCTGTTAAAGTGCCACCATTACNCAAAATCCCCCAAACTAAGATATTGTCGTGTCCTCACGCAATGGGATTCAATCACGCTTTAAAGATAAATAATTTCATAACTCTTTTTACTTAACTTTGAAAAGTAGCAAATTGTTCGAAAGAGATACGAAATCATTTATTCCCTTAAACGCCCCGTTTTACCATTTTCTTTATTTCAACATTTATTACACTTATAACTTACGAACTTTACACAACTTTATTCACGTGACGGTGTATCGACTTTCATTATCTTGCGATAATTATTGAGTTCATCGAGTAGAAACACAATTCATAGAATAGTGACCAAAGGATAAAATTCGTCATCCTCGATTTTTCACAAGTTCCCAAACTAAGCTTATGAACGAGATCACCGTTTATTTACAAGTTAGATGTCAATACTACTCATCGTAGTTACTTGTGTAAAAACCCCTTGTTCCCAAATCTTAGTGTATCTAAAATTTTTTAAATTAAGTTGAGAAATGAATTGCTTCATATATTCTCGTTTCCAATATGAATTAGTCCGATAAAGATACCAAGAATCCCAACGCTAAGTAGTTAGTCATCTTCTCTTAAGAAGGTTTGCATGAAAAATGAGGTCCACATCAAGGATACTGGATACATACATAGACTTTGGAATACATCGAAATAGACATAAGTTGGCGAGTACATTTCACGTGCACCTCATGCATCCGATCTAGGATCGTCACATGCACCTCACGTGCGACCAACTTTAGTCTTAACACTTAAACTCATAATCCATAAATCTCAACATAAATCCTTATTCTTTCTTTTGATTTTTTTTTCACTTTTTTTCATTTTTTTTTTTTGCTTTTTCTTTTTCTTGCCTTAGTAACTTTTCAACTCCGAACCTTCACGGTTTCAATCCAAGACCTACCGCCAACTGCTAGGGTTAGAATGTAGGATCCAAGGTCCGATCTCAATCCGAAGTCTCAAAGCACTTTAGCTCTTATGAATACCGGGCTTTAAAGGGTAGCTCCGAAACCACATGCGTACTACGCAATACAACGAAATACAACACAATACAACTCGATACTATGGCGTGTATCCTTGATGTGTACCCAATTTTTCAAGCAAAGATTCTCTTAAGAAGATAAAGAACTAAATTTCGTCAAAACCGAAATATCTTTAATTATTATACACAAGATATGGGGTGAAACAAGCTGATGGGAACGAAAAAGCCACAAGTACCCTCGATGAGCTTTAAAGAGAACCACTACTCCACGTATGGCATCTAACTTCTAAATAAACACTATCATTTCTCGCTCTTTGCTTTTTTAAAGTTCTCAAATAATGAGTACTAGCGAATACTTAGCCGATAATCAAGCCACGCATATTTAAAGTCAATTACGGAAACTTGCAAACTCTTAATAAAAGAATTCGCATTTTAATGCTCCTTTGATGTAAAAGACTAGCAAAAGCTTTTAAGCTGCGCATATATAAAGTAATGTACGGGAACTTGCAGATTCTAAAAGAAGAATTCGCGTTTTATAGCTCCTTGTGTACAAAACTAGCACAAGCTAATGTGATCATCATTGGTTAAGGGAACAAGCTAGGGCTCAACACGCCCGATCAAGTCAAAATATTATTTCTACTCTCGCCAACAAGAAAGTCGACACGGTGTCAAAACACTTATTCAAACTTTATTCTATTTTTCACAATTTTTCAAAATTTTCAATTTTTGATATTTTTGAGGAAAAACGAGGTTGCATGAGTAAACGACACAAATGAAAGTGCAAGTCAAATCAAATCGAAGATTGACCCCCCCAAACTAAAACGAAACATTGTCCTCAATGTTTGAAAAGGTAAGGGTAATTCTAACATAAGTCTAAGGCCGTTTATTAATTATGCCAAAGATACTAGTCGATAAGATTTTAGGATATGATTTTAAACGAGTCGAGCTCGAGCTACTCGAGTATACTTTTGAGTCGCGTTCAAGATCCAAAATACTCGGCTCATGAGGCTTGTGAGCCTTATTGAGCTTTGGTTAAATTACAATTTTATCCTTTCATATATACAGGCACTTACTCAATTTTTATAAAATCGAGTGGTGTCGAGCTTGATATGTTGATTATTCATCAAGTTTGAGATTGAGACATGGATATAATGGAGGCCGACTTAAGTTTTGAGCTCGAGTTTCTTATGATAAGTCGAGCTCGAGCTCGAAATCTAAAGCTCGAGCAAGCTCAAGTTTTAGTAACTGAGTCTAGCTCGAGCTGGGCATTGTTCGGCTCGACTCAACTTGTTTATACTCCTACAGTCCTACTTACGTTTTACGTCGTATGTCATTGGGCCAAAATGTGGGCCAATAAAAACACATTAATTTTGGACCTGCACTGGGCTTTAGTTAGGCCATTAAACCCTTGTAACACACTCTATAAATCTAACAGCATCCGTATATACTCAAATTTCATGCATTTAATTGTTATCGAACGAACTATATCATATCCTTTAATGCAAGTGATTTTTACGATTGCATAACTGTTGAAATTACTTTTAAATTTGTTCAAAAGTATATGTCAAGTTTAGTCCATGTTGAGTTTGGTTTAAAATATGCTCAGTGGTCCAAATCTTTTTTTTTTTTTTTTACTTATCAACTTGTTTAAGATGAAAGTTTATAACACAATATGGAGAACTTACACGTTTCATAATACTAAACATATTTGGACGAGTATATATTGACATTAACACTTTGCACGTTTTGCAAAGTGATATCTTGTTCATGACAACTTTTGGATTACATAAAACATCCCAAATATTTTTGTAAACCGGACAAGTTGTTCATATTTTAACACAAACAAAATGTCAACACTACATGAAAATGTTTTAAGAGGATCATGTACGAAATCATAATGAAACCTTACATATATAGCATCTCAAGTATAGTATACATTATTTTCGACCCTAAGAAACAAGCAAACACCACAAGACCACTTCAATATATTGCTATGAGAACGGCTTCACCGAGCACATGCCCATCAATTGCCTCTAGTAACTTATCCTTTGTCACCTATATATGTACAAACACAAACAATAGCTAAATATATGCTCAAATACTGCATTAACAAATGGAAAATACTATATCCAGGTTTACAAAATTTCAGCCACTCGCTGATGTGGTAGAGTGCTGATTGGTTGGTTTTATGTGGGTGGCAGAGTGCTGATTGGTTGGTTTTCTGTTGGTTTTCTGGGTGGAAACCAACCAATCAGCACTCTGCCACGTCAGCGAGTGGGTAAAATTTTGTAAACTTTATGTGGTGTAGCACACCTCTTAACAAATACCTCTAACAAACACATACAAAAACTAACAAATGTACTATACCTTATTACCCAAATCAAGTTCATCATCCAAAGCATAAAGCTTAAACTCGAAACGATGTCCCGTAGACGGCATTTTCGGGCTACGCCACCCGGGCACCTTAAAATCGTTAATTCCTTCTTTAATACTAGCATAATCACCACCCATATTATCCTCTTGACCCGAAAAACCCTCTGGTAGACCTTTTAAAGTTGGTGGTATGTTGGCCACGACCCATATAATCCATGGAACTAGTGGAGCATCTGGGTCTGGTGCATCGATATCTTCGACCACGAGTGCTAGTGATTTAGTCCCGTTTGGTACGTTGTACCATTCTAGTGGTGGTGATATGTCTTTTTGTGCACCTAGGAATATAAACAAAAAAATCAAATAATATTGGTTGACAATTTTGAAAAAGATGTACAATCCCAAAAAACATTATGATACAACAAATAATTGATTGTGATGAGATGATTCAAGTTACTATCAATTGTAGTAGAAATTAACTTGTTAAAGGATGTTAGCATAACCAAAAACCTCATATCTAGTCATATATACTTTTTGTTAAATGAGTTCAAAACTAAAATTGTTTAACATTTAAAAAACAATATTAAGTGTTCAAAACAAAAATAAAGATTAAATCATACAAAATTTGTATTAAAAGTTATAACTTTTTTAGGGCTAATTTTGAAAGAATATATAATACTTGTCTTGTAGTTGTGTGTTTATTGTTCGAATCATATATTACGAGAAAAGTATGACCAATAATTACCTTGACCGTCACCAGTGTATTTTCGAGGTAGCCTGCCTTCATGATCGATGCTAGAAGATGCTAGCCTAAACTCATCACTTGCGTTTGCCATTTTTGTATAACTTTTTTAATCTTCTACGTACTATATATAAATGTTCTTAGATCATGACTTTGTGGGTTGTTGACACGTGTAATAAACATGTTGGCATGTAGACACTTGGCATCTACGTGGTCTTGAAAGTACTAGAAAATGCTCACATTTTCTATCGGTTGTTGTTTTTGATTTGACTTGGTATGTGACGATAAGATCATGTGTTGGATTGTCACTTTAGATGTCTAGTTCTTTCATGCTAATGTACACATGGCTTATCATAATTGGGTGATCAAACTTTAACTAAAATTTTGTTCGGATATTGTCTTTTCAAACAGAATAAAATTTATTTAAAATATGTGAAATTACTTTCGAGTATGTCTAATTTTGTTCATGTAGAGCATAGTTTAAAATATATGCCAAATGGTCCAAAAGAATACTACTTTAGTCTCAAATTTATTGTTACGAAAAAGAAACATAAAGTTTAAAGAAAAATAATAATGAGATCATTACACTATTTAACCAATCAAATAATATATCTACTCACTAAATACTTTTTTGATTGGTTCAAATAAGGATTGAACAATTATTTTGAAACATCCTAAAATATAAATATGAACAATAATTTTAAGACGAAGAAAATATTTACTTATAGACTTGTAGCATTTGTTTACATTGTAACAGGAAACTCAAAGTTATTGTATGAGCTTTTATGATTAAAATTTTAATTTTATTTGCTGGAAAACTAAAAATTTTATAAATCATAGTTCTTATTAAATGATCACAATAAAAGAGATTAGGGAATTACTTATTGTTTTCAGCTGAGTTTGCCCAAACCCGAACTTATCTTGACATACTCTCAAATAATCTTTAATACAAGATAAGCTTAGGAAATAAAATTCAAAACTGGACTAATATGACAAGTCAATTTTGTCACGTAAGTGAAATATAAATAACTTGCAAAACTATGTACACTTTTTAATATCATTTTGAAAAGGAAAATGCTAACAACAGCTTAACAACCAACTTTTCGAAAAATTTGTTAATATCAAGACAAAGACATCAATCAATTCTTCATTAAATGAGAGAGTGCATTATATTTGAGTTTGAGAAAATCAAAGAAATTGTTGGTGATTGTTCATAATTTTGTTTGCACATGGTATATTTTCTAAACTTAATTCTTAAAAATCAATTGTTAACAACAACCTTATGAACTACTCCGCATTATAGTTAGCAAAACAAAAAGAGTTTGTAACTATCACTCTAAAATATGTAAGGTCTCAAGTTCAATTCCTACTATGTGCAAATAATCTTAACTGGCCACGCCAACCTCTTGAAAAGGAGGGCTTACCTGGTTTGAGTCTGTGTGGCGGTGGGTTCATACCCCGTGAATTAGTCGACCAAAAAAGTCAGAATTCATGATTAGCAGGGAGAGGAAAAAAAAAAAAAAAATCCTTTTTAATCATTGGGCCCAAATGTGGGCAATTAAAAACACATAAATGTTTAGACCTGTACTTGGGCTTTTGTTAATTAGGCCATTAAACCCATATAATTTACCAGAAAAACAATGACGTCATCCTCATGGAACATAACCGAATTAACCGCCAATTTAACGGTCATGTCATTTCTGGTACCTATACATACACTCTCTATATCTATATATCCAATAGATATATATTGTCAGATTTCATGCATTTGATTTTTATTGAATGGACTAAAGTGATTTTTATGGTTGCGCACAAAGTGTTTGATAAAATGTCTCAAGACGAATGTGGTAATAATGTTTAACCTTATTTTTCGCCTTACGACCTTATTTTGTTTTGGATTATGTTTCATAAGCCGATTTTTTTCCGGCTATTTTTGAAACTTTATATAAGTTTATTATGGCGTAATAAACTTATATAAGCCCATAAGTTTCAAATTAAGCCAGAAAAAATGGGCTTGTGAAATACAATCCGAAACCATATAAACTTGTAAGGCGAAAAATATGGTTAACCAAATGCCCCTTAAGCTTAGTTTTAGGCTTATGTTTTGTAAGGCTATTTTTGAAACTTTATATAAGTTTACTATGACATAATGAACTTATATAAGCCCTTAGTTTCTAAGTAAGCCGGAAAAATGAGTTTATGAAATATAAGCCGAAATGACATAAACTCATAAGCCAAAAATAAGCTTAAACAAACACCCCCTGAGCTAATTTAGTAATTTTTAGGTTTATCGGTTTATGTGTTTTCAGCTTATGTTTTATAAGCCGTTTTTAGGCTTATTAGCTTTAGAGCTTATATAAGTTTATTATGTCATAATAAGCTTATATAAGCTCATAACTTTCAAAATAATCCGGAAAAAATAGGCTTGTGAAACATAACTACTTAACTACGATACTTTCTGTCATGTAACCACTTAGGAGGTGGTTAATGATTGTTGGTGTCATGCTGACTAACCGATTATGTTTGGATCATGTACTTACGTAAAATTAGACGCTAACAAGTTAGTTATTAGTAATAGCGCAATAGCGCAAATAACGCATTTATATTTTTGGAACGCCGTTTGATACGTTGGTGTATGAAAACTGCAAATAGATTGCGATGATGTCTATGAGATGTAGCAGCATTAGTATACAATAAATTTGATAATAGATGGCCAACAAAAAGTGCACGAATCATATAGAAACCTTACTATTATTGCCCATTTTCTTGCCTCAAGAATTCACATTCTGTATCTATATACATTGAAAAATTTAGAAGCTAAAAAAAAGAATTTAGGGTATCTAAGCTTACAACTTGGAGAACGGAGACTGTGCTTCTGAGGATGAATTTGATGAAGAAGTAGATGATCGTTTTGGGTGGGCAAAGCAAGTGCATTTCGTATCATGAATGACTTGCTTTCTGTAAAAATCAATCTTAGAACAAAACACACAGTACCTTCCTTTTGAGGGATCAACTTCTGACTCGAAATCACTTTCATCTGTGCTCTCGTCGTACTCCAGTTTCTCTTTTTCATCATCTTCATGCTCGTTTAATAAAGCACAAGACGCGTAGTGGATGCCCAAAGCTAGACAGATCATCTTTACAAGGTGGTTTGTGTGATTGTCCCATAACCGTCTCCCGGTTTTAGACAGCATAAGAGGCCCCATGACAATGGCTGCTCCTGACCCAAATCCTACTCCTGTGAATATAAACTGCCAATCGTATCCGGTTTTAGATTCCTTTTTAGCTATATCTAGTTTTATCAAGTATGCTAATGTACAAATGGCTTATCATAATTGTGTGATCAAACTTTAACTGATATTTTGTTCGGATCTTGTCTTTTCAAACAGAATAAAATTGATTTAAAATATGCGAAATTACTTTTGAAATTTTGTTCATGTCGAGTTTGGTTTAAAGTATGCGAAATGGTCCAAAAGAATAATTTTTCCGTTTTAAATTTATTGTTAAGAGAAAAAATAAATAAATAAATATAAAAATACAAAGGTGAACCACTACATCATTCAACATTTCAATTAATCAAATAACATTTACCAACTAAACTCTCTTTTGATTGGTTCAAATAAAGATTAGACAAATATCTTGAGACATACTAAGATATAGTTGTGGATAATAATTTTAAGACGGAGAAAATATTTACGTATGAACTTGCAAATTTTGTTTATACTGTAATAGAAACTCAAAGTTATTGTATGTGCTTTTCTGAGGAAGTCTTATATTTAAATACCACAAGCAACGAGTTTATTTGCCGGAAACAACTGAGCACTTTATAAATCATGATTTTTAATAAACGAACACAATCAACGATATTAAAGAATCACTTATTGTGTTTAGATGAGTTGCCCCACATCCGGACTTATCTAAACATACTCTTTAAGGCTGGTCGTAGCGACTGACATTTAGTTGGGTTGGTCTAGCCTTCGAGTTGCGTCCATCCCCTCTCCTCCGACGACCTTTGCAGTCGCGTCCTCATTTTTTTTGCTTGATTCGATCGGCCGGACGACTTTATGGTTGTGTTTGTGAATGTTTTTTCAATTAATTTTTGTAAGGTATATTTTTTGTCGTGACTGAAATTCCATTGTCACGAGCATTTGGTCATGTTTTTTTATCTTTTAGAGAGAAGTTGAAGTAGCAAGGTAATAAAGTCACCCATAAGGTCACCATTACTACTCGTCCAATAATCATTAATACAATAAGCTTAGAAAACTTATTTAAAATTGGACTAATATGACAAATCAGTTTTGCGCAAAATATGAATAACTTGTGCATTTTGCAAAACTATTTACACTTCTTAAAATCATTTTGAAAAATCACAAGTTTTAACACTTACATCTAGATCTAGGGTGTAAACGAGATTACACACCTCACGAGCTATTCAAGATCAACTCGTATACTATTCGAACCCGATTTAATTTTAAACGAGTCGAGCTCGAGCTACTCGAGTATACTTTTGAGTCGCGTTCAAGATCCAAAATACTCGGCTCATGAGGCTTGTGAGCCTTATTGAGCTTTGGTTAAATTACAATTTTATCCTTTCATACATACAGGCACTTACTCAATTTTTATAAAATCGAGTGGTGTCGAGCTTGATATGTTGATTATTCATCAAGTTTGAGATTGAGACATGGATATAATGGAGGCCGACTTAAGTTTTGAGCTCGAGTTTCTTATGATAAGTCGAGCTCGAGCTCGAATTCTAAAGCTCGAGCAAGCTCAAGTTTTAGTAACTGAGTCTAGCTCGAGCTGGGCATTGTTCGGCTCGACTCAACTTGTTTATACTCCTACAGTCCTACTTACGTTTTACGTCGTATGTCATTGGGCCAAAATGTGGGCCATTAAAAACGCATTAATTTTGGACATGCACTGGGCTTTAGTTAGGCCATTAAACCCTTGTAACACACTCTATAAATCTAACAGCATCCGTATATACTCAAATTTCATGCATTTAATTGTTACGAACGAACTATATCATATCCTTTAATGCAAGTGATTTTTACGATTGCATAATTGTTGAAATTACTTTTAAATTTGTTCAAAAGTATATGTCTGGTTTAGTCCATGTTGAGTTTGGTTTAAAATATGCTCAGTGGTCCAAATCTTTTTTTTTTACTTATTAACTTGTTTAAGATGAAAGTTTATAACACAATATGGAGAACTTACACGTTTCATAATACTAAACATATTTGGACGAGTATATATTGACATTAACACTTTGCACGTTTTGCAAAGTGATATCTTGTTCATGACAACTTTTGGATTACATAAAACATCCCAAATATTTTTGTAAACCGGACAAGTTGTTCATATTTTAACACAAACAAAATGTCAACACTACATGAAAATGTTTTAAGAGGATCATGTACGAAATCATAATGAAACCTTACATATATAGCATCTCAAGTATAGTATACATTATTTTCGACCATAAGAAACAAGCAAACACCACAAGACCACTTCAATATATTGCTATGAGAACGGCTTCACCGAGCACATGCCCATCAATTGCCTCTAGTAACTTATCCTTTGTCACCTATATATGTACAAACACAAACAATAGCTAAATATATGCTCAAATACTGCATTAACGAGTTCTATACCACCTCTAACAAACATATACAAAAAGTAACAAATGTGCTATACCTTATTACCCAAATCAAGTTCATCATCCAAAGCATAAAGCTTAAACTCGAAACGATGTCCCGTAGATGGCATTTTCGGGCTACGCCACCCGGGCACCTTAAAATCGTTAATTCCTTCTTTAATACTAGCATAATCACCACCCATATTATCCTCTTGACCCGAAAAACCCTCTGGTAGACCTTTTAAAGTTGGTGGTATGTTGACCACGACCCATATAATCCATGGAACTAGTGGACTATCTGGGTCTGGTGCATCGATATCTTCGACCACGAGTGCTAGTGATTTAGTCCCATTTGGTACGTTGTACCATTCTAGTGGTGGTGATATGTCTTTTTGTGCACCTAGGAATATAAACAAAAAATCAAATAACCAAAAACTTTATATCTAGTCATATATACTTTTTGTTAAATGAGTTCAAAACTAAAATTGTTTAACATTTAAAAAACAATATTAAGTGTTCAAAACAAAAATAAAGATTAAATCATACAAAATTTGTATTAAAAGTTATAACTTTTTTAGGGCTAATTTTGAAAGAATATATAATACTTGTCTTGTAGTTGTGGTGTTTATTGTTCGAATCATATTATACGAGAAAAGTATGACTAATAATTACCTTGACCATCACCAGTGTATTTTCGAGGTAGCCTGCCTTCATGATCAATGCTAGAAGATGCTAGCCTAAACTCATCACTTGCGTTTGCCATTTTTGTATAACTTTTAATAACCTTTTTAATCTTCTACGTACTATATATAAATGTTCTTAGATCATATATTGAGCATATTGTAGTGATGAAAATGATATTGATTTTGTGGGTTGTTGACACGTGTAATAAACATGGTGGCATGTAGACACTTGGCATCTACGTGGTCTTGAAAGTACTAGAAAATGCTCACGTTTTCTATCGGTTGTTGTTTTTGATTTGACTTGGTATGTGACGATAAGATCATGTGTTGGATTGTCACTTTAGATGTCTAGGTCTTTCATGCTAATGTACACATGGCTTATCATAATTGTGTAATCAAACTTTAACTAAAATTTTGTTCGGATATTGTCTTTTCATACAGAATAAAATTGATTTAAGATATGCGAAATTACTTTTGAGTACGTCAAATTTTGTTCATGTCGAGCATAGTTTAAAATATATGCCAAATGGTTCAAAAGAATACTACTTTAGTCTCAAATTTATTGTTACGAAAAAAAGAACATAAAGTTTAAAGCAAAATAATAATGAGATCATTACACTATTTAACCAATCAAATAATATATCTACTCATTAAATACTTTTTTATTGGTTCAAATAAGGATTGGACCATTATTCTGAAATATCCTAAACTATTAATATGAATAATAATTTTAAGACGAAGAAAATATTTACTTATGGACTTGTAGCATTTGTTTACATTGTAATAGAAACTCAAAGTTATTGATGAGCTTTTATGATTAAGGTTTTAATTTTATTTGCTGGAAAACTGAAAATTTTATAAATCATGGTTCTTATTGTTTTCAGCTGAGTTTGCCCAAACCCGAACTTATCTTGATATACTCTAATAATCTTTAATACAAGATAAACTTAGGAAATAAAATTCAAAGCTGGACTAATATGACAAGTCAATTTTGTCACGTAAGCAAAATATGAATAACTTGCAAAACTATGTACACTTTTTAATATCATTTTGAAAAGTAAAATGCTAACAACAGCTTAACAACCAACTTTTCGAAAAATTTGTTAATATCAAGACAAAGATATCAATCAATTCCTCATTAACAGAGAGTGCACTATATTTTGAGTTTGAGAAAATCAAAAAAATTGTTGGTGATTGTTCATAATTTTGTTTGGGAGATGATTTGCACACTCAAGAAAATGATTGAGACACTTCAATTAATAGTGTTTGGACATTTATAACCTCACATGGGTAAAAGTGTAAAAGTAACTGTGAGGGTATAAATATCCATGCACAATAAATTGGAGTGTCCCAATCATTTTCTTGAGTGTGCAAATCACTTCCCATTTTGTTTGCACATAGTATATTTTCTAAACTTAATTCTTAAAAATCAATTGTTACCAACAACCTTATGAACTACTCCGCATTATAGTTAGCAAAACAAAAAGAGCTTGTGACTATCACTCTAAAATATGTAAGGTCGTTCAATTCCTACTATGTGCAAATAATCTTAACTGGCCACGCCAACCTCTTGAAAAGGAGGGCTTACCTGGTTTGAGTCTGTGTGGCGGTGGGTTCATACCCCGTGAATTAGTCGACCAAAAAGTCAGAATTCATGATTACCAGGGAGAGGGGAAAAAAAAAAAAAAAAAACCCTTTTTAATCATTGGGCCCAAATGTGGGCAATTAAAAACACATAAATGTTTAGACCTGTACTTGGGCTTTTGTTAATTAGGCCATTAAACCCATATAATTTACCAGAAAAACAATGACGTCCTCCTCATGGAACATAACCAATTAACCGCCAATTTAACGGTCATGTCATTTCTGGTACCTATACATACACTCTCTATATCTATATCTGTATATATCCAATAGATATATATTATCAGATTTCATGCATTTGATTTTTATTGAATGGACTAAAGTGATTTTTATGGTTGCGCACAAAGTGTTTGATAAAATGTCTCAAAACGAATATAGTAATAATGTTTAACCTTAATTTTCGCCTTACGACCTTATTTGGTTTTGGATTATGTTTCATAAGCCTGTTTTTTACGGCTTTTTTTGAAACTTTAGATAAGTTTATTATGGCGTAATAAACTTATATAAGCCCATAAGTTTCAAATTAAGCCGGAAAAAATGGGCTTATGAAATACAATCCGAAACCATATAAACTTGTAAGGCGAAAAATATGGTTAACCAAATGCCCCCTAAGCTTAGTTTTAGGCTTATGGTTTGTAAGGCTATCTTGTCCGGCTATTTTTGAAACTTTATATAAGTTTACTATGGGATAATAAACTTATGTAAGCCCTTAGTTTAAAAATAAGACGGAAAAATGAGCTTATGAATTATAAGCCGAAATGACATAAACTCATAAGTTTATGAGCTTATATGTTTTATAAGCCATTTGTAGGATTATTAGCTTATGAGCTTATATAAGTTTATTATGTCATAATAAGCTTATATAAGCTCATAACTTTCAAAATAAGCTGGAAAAAATGGGCTTGTGAAGCTTAACTACATACTTTCTGTCATGTAACCATTTAGGAGGTGGTTAATGATTGTTGGTGTCATGCTGATTAGCCGATTATGTTTGGATCACGTACTTACGTAAAATTAGACGCTAACAAGTTAGTTATTAGTAATAGCGCAAATAACGCATTTATATTTTTGGAACGCCGTTTGGTACTTTGGTGTATGAAAACTGCAAATAGATTGCGGTGATGTCTATGAGATGTAGCAGCATTAGTATACAATAAATTTGAGAATAGATGGCCAACAAAAAGTGCACGAATCATATAGAAACCTTACTATTATTGCCCATTTTCTTGCCTCAAGAATTCACATTCTGTATCTATATACATTGAAAAATTTAGAAGCTAAAAAAAAGAATTTAGGGTATCTAAGCTTACAACTTGGAGAACGGAGACTGTGCTTCCGAGGATGAATTTGATGAAGAAGTAGATGATCGTTTTGGGTGGGCAAAGCAAGTGCATTTCGTATCATGAATGACTTGCTTTCTGTAAAAATCAATTTTAGTACAAAACACACAGTACCTTCCTTTTGAGGGATCAACTTCTGACTCGAAATCACTTTCATCCGTGTCGTCATCTTGGTACAGTTTCTCTTTTTCATCATCTTCATGTTCGTTTAATAAAGAACAGGACGCGTAATGGATGCCTAAGACCAGGCAGATCATCTTTACAAGGTTGTTTGTGTAATTGTCCCATAAGCGTCTCCCTGTTTTAGACAACATAAGAGGCACCATGATGATGGCTGCTCCTGACCCAAATCCTACTCCAGTGAATATAAACTGCCAATCGTATCCGGTTTTAGATTCTTGGGAATTTGTTTCGCCTTTTTGTGTCGGTAATTTTGAACTACCGCAGGTTCTGTTCAATGGAGGTCCACACAAACCCTTGTTTCCTGTAAATGAATACTTCTCAAAGCTCTGAAGTTGGGTGCTGACTGGGATTCTGCCTTCCAATTGATTGTATGACAAATTCAAAGTAGAAAGGAAATTAAGGCTTGATAATGAAGATGGGATGTTTCCAGTTAATTTGTTCCATGACATATCTAATGATTCCAGCTGACTCAAATTACCCATAGATTGAGGGATCGAGCCTCTTAACTCATTATGTGACACGTTGAAAAGAAAGAGTGCTTTGAGTTGCCCAATTGTTTCGGGTATCACCCCTGAAAAACGATTACTTGAGATATCAATGGATGTGAAGATTGTCAAGATTTTGACTAGCTCCACCTCAAATCCTTTGACTGTGACTGTAACTGTATCTTGATAGTAGAAATCATTGAGCTGTAACACCCTAAAGCTTAGGTGCTTCGTACTTGATCGTTCATCTGTCATCATAGCACCCCATTGCAAAAAACATTTCTCAGGGACAGGACCGCTAAACTCATTGCAAGCTATGTCCACAATTTGAAGCTTTGGCCAATTATTGTGATGGCTTTGAGGGCATTGCACCGGTCCATGGAAACTGTTATTTCGCAGAACAAGGACACGCAAGTTGGTAAGGTTGCCCAAGTAGCATGGGTAAGTGTCGTTCATCCTATTATTCCCAATATTTAACACCTCTAGCATCGCGCAGTTGACAATAGATCTTGAGATCTTCCCTTCCATAGAATTTCCATGCAGGTCTAGAGTGTTCAATCCGCAGGTGCTTGGAAACGTTCCCTCTGGTTGATCAGTGAGGCGGTTGTTTGCCAAATTTAGTACGCCGAGACTACCACCAAATTCTATCAAACACTTTGGTACTCTTCCAGTCAAACGATTTCTTGACAAATCAAGAACCCTTAGGTAGGTAGCATTGCATATACTGTCAGGGATCCTCCCAGTGAGCAAATTGTTAGAAACCGAGAAGAAATAGGCAACAGTGAGGTTTCTCCCTATGCTTTCCGGGATTGACGAGCTGAAAAGATTCTGTGAATAGTCGACGAAGGTAGCAGTTTGTGGCGGAATGGGGATTGCCCCACTGAGGTTGTTGAAATGCAAGTCGAGTACACTAAAATTAGGAAACTTGTAGGGCTCTTGGAGGGAAGTTAAGTTGTTACGTGAAAGGTTCATATAGGAAAGACTTCCATTACCAACTTCCCATATCCAATTTGGTATTTCTCCTTCGATTTTGTTGTCTGAAAGATCAAGAGTTATCAATCTTGTTTGGTTTCTTAGGTTTGGAAACTTCTTAAGATTGCAAGATGCTAGCTTTAGTGAAAAGAACTTTGGAAGGCTAGACACGAGAGTGAGGTTATCACTCGTCATGATTGTAAAATTATTGAACGAAAGATCAAGAGTTGTTAGGTTGCTCACTCGATCCTGAAAATCTACGGTTCTTAGGATACCACTCAAGTTATTTGATGATAATACCAGTATACTAAGCTTTCTAAGTTCAAAGAAAGATTTTGGAATTTCTCCTTCCAATTTATTACCACTCAAATCAAGAGTATCCAATGAAAATAAAGATGGGCTAGAAAAATTAGGAAGATGCCCTTCAAATTTGTTATTGGAAACCTTTATTTGTTGTAGTAGTTGCAGAGAGAACAAAGATGAAGGTATGCTTCCGTTGAAACTATTGAATCCTAAATCAACCGAAATAAGATTATTAAGATCTTGAAAGTGATCAGAAGGAATCATACCCGATAAACCATTTCTTGATAGGTCGATGTGAGTTAGATTCTTGCATAGTTTGAATGACGGGATTTCGCCAATAAACTTGTTTGAAGACAAGTCTAGGTATGACAATTGAGTGAGGTTTTCCATGGATTTCCGTATCCCTCCATTGAAATTGGTCGTATGCAGCTCTATCCGAGATAAGTTCTTTAGATTTCCAATAGATTGTGGTATCTCCCCTGAGAAGTTTGTGTTGCTGAGAACTAAACTTTGAAGCGATCCATTTATAGGAAAATCAGGTAAAGAACCATAAAGATTCGTGTTAACCGATAAATCAAGAATCTGTAAACTTTCCAGCTGGAGGACCTTTTTGGGAAATGTTCCAGTTAAGTTACAAGAAGCAAGATTCATTACTGTCAAATTCTTGAAATTTGTAAAAAATTCTGGAACTGGAGAATTTAACTTGTTCAGAGCTAAACGAATTATCGAAAGTGACTGCAATTCCCCAAGGGAGTCATCTAATGGGCCTGAAAGCTGACAGTTTGACAAGCTTAAAACTTCCAAGTTAGGCAAAGATGCTGATAAACCCTGACTCCAATCAAACTTTTGTGATGATATATTCACATTATCAAGATAAAGATATCTTAACCGTGTGAGATTCTGAACAAGTGTTGTCAAATTCGGGGTTTCAAGCTTTAGTGACCGAGTCCCATAGGAGAAAAGCGAAGAAAGATCAAGACTTTGCAGACTTGTCAGCTGCGACAACTCTCCAGGAATTTGACCAGAAAACCCCGAATTCGACAAGTTCAAATTCAACAAACTTGCAAAACCTGCAAATCTTGAAGGAATCTGTGCGAAGTTGAAGTTATTTGCAGCAAGATTCAAACTTTGAAGATTCGTTAGATTGAACAGAACGCTAGAATCATCAATACCACCCAATATCGCTTCGTTGCTCAAGTCTAAACCAATAACCTGACCACTGCTGCTGCAAGTAACACCTCCCCATGTGCAACAATCTGTTGTGCCATTAGTATTCCAAGAAGCCAACTTATTTGAAATCGTAGAACTGGAGACTATCCTTCCGAACTGGAGACTATCCTTAAGCTGGATCAAAAGCGATCGCTGGTCGTCTTGACACTGACCAGAAACATTTAACAAAAACAGGCAAAAGGGTATGAAGAAAGTGTAAAAACAGAGGTGGGTTCTCATTGGAAACTAGATTCTAAGACACCCATATGATGATGAATATAAAACTTAGAAGCTTGAAGTCAAACCCCATCAACTAAAATACATACTTTTCTGGATTCTTAACAGAAATTTCTATGAAGTGTTTGTGCAGGGAAGAATATAGACCATAGAGAAAACAAATGGTTGAAAATTGGTTGTATTTGAGTGTGGTTGGCATCTACCTGTTTGTTATGTTTTACCAGGTCTTTGGGTTTGACTACACTGAATTTGAAATATGCTAGTTGTCATTATTATATAGATATTTGCTTTGATAAAATATCTTAATCTTAATGCATTATTTGAGTTATTATGGTTAGAATTTATGACTTTTTATGCAAAGTGTCCATTTCATATAATTAAACACAAGTTGAATAGGCCACAAATGGGATACCACTGGTAGGGATTGAAATCGAGTCTTCTAACGCGTTTTTAATATTCAATCGGGCATATGTGATACCCTTCTTTTAGACGGGACTTGAGTTTTGTCGTTAGAACACGAGGTTAGTACATAATTTGGCCTTCTAGAAAGGTTAATAGATGTTTAATTATGATATTTGAGTCATTGAGTGTTTAGTAAGTGAATGTAAGCAATCCCAAACACTCCTGAAGTTAACTATTTTACGCGCTGCAAACTCGATGTTCTTAAGTGATTACTTTGATGAAATAATTATCAAAACAGATATATCATGATTCTGATCTTTTGATTATGTATATACCAATGATTTGGTTTAAAATAAGAAAGGTCAAAAGGGTAGTTGGAATATATTGAAATGAATAAAAACTTGTTAACAAGTAACATGGGTAAGTTTAACAACCCAGTATCTAAAATTCAATTCTTTTAGCCTTGAGATAGGTAAACTTGTCTTAATATGGACTTAAATGCACATTTTAATAATGTAATACTAACATGCTATAGTTTTTCTTTATTAATTTAGGACCAAATATTTGACCACTTTCCATTATCTGGCATGTTTTAGTTTTACTTGTATATTGTATAGTATCATTATAACTTAATGATTTGATTCTCTTTCCAAGTCTGGCAAAAAAAAAAAAAAAAAAAAAAAGTTGAATGAAAACAAAGCATTTGTCACTACTATTCTTCACAAACTTTTTTTCTTTTTTTGCATAAAACTGAAAAAGAAAAAACAAATTAGCTATGTTTAGTATGTTCATAAAATATTTATGATATTTGAGTCATTGAGTGTTTAGTAAGTGAATGTAAGCAATCCCAAACACTCCTGAAGTTAACTATTTTACGCGCTGCAAACTCGATGTTCTTAAGTGATTACTTTGATGAAATAATGATCAAAACAGATATATCATGATTCTGATCTTTTTGATTATGTATATACCAATGATTTGGTTTAATATAAGAAAGGTCAAAAGGGTAGTTGGAATATATTGAAATGAATAAAAACTTGTTAACAAGTAACATGGGTAAGTTTAACAACCCAGTATCTAAAATTCAATTCTTTTAGCCTTGAGATAGGTAAACTTGTCTTAATATGGACTTAAATGCACATTTTAATAATGTAATACTAACATGCTATAGTTTTCCTTTATTAATTTAGGACCAAATATTTGACCACCTTACATTATCTGGCATGTTTTAGTTTTGGGAAATGATTTGTACACTCATAATTTTGATTGGGACACTCCACTGTGTGCATTACATACTTGTACAGTGCTTACAGTGTGCTTTAATTACTTGTACAATTGAGTGTCCCAATCAAAAGTGTGAATGTCCCAATCACCTCCCTTTAATTTTAGTTTTACTTGTTAATTGATTTGATTCTCTTTATATAAAAATATTGAATGGAAATAAAACATTACATTTGTTACTACTATATTTTGTTTTTTTCTTTTCTTTTGCATAAAACTCGAAAAAATAAAATGAAAAAGTTGCTATGGTTTAGTATGTTCCTAAAAAAGAGTTTAATAGTATTTAGATTAAATTACAAAAATCGTCTTTGTGGTTCGGCCAAATTTCAGATTTCGTCCTTATAGTTTCGAAATTGCAGGCGGCCTCATTGTGCGAAAAGTTTGGGTTCATTTTTGTCCTTGCTCAAAGTGAAATGACTAAAAAGCCCTTTTCTTCTTTTTACTTTATTTCACTTTGGGCAAGATCATTTTTGTTTCAGTCGTTTCACTTTCGGAAAAGAGCGAAAATGAACCCAACTTTTCTCACAACGAGGGTGCTTGCAATTTCGAAACCATAAGGACTAAATATGCAATTTGGCCAAACCACAAGGATGAAGTTTGCAATTTACTCTAGTATTTATTTTGAAACATAAAGTAGAAGGTAGTGGAATAATTTCATTAAAAAAAGTTGCCGTTTATTTTGATTTCTTGTATTGATTTGATGTTTACGTTAGTGGCTTTTTCATAGAAAACAATTGCCAACCAACTAGAAGACTTTTATAACGTCTTTAAAAGCTACTCGTTTTTTGTTTTGTTTTTATTACTTATCTTGTTGTAAATTTCTATATTCTATAAATTTAAAAAGGGTTTTGCTAACCAATGCTCACTGGGCAGAGGTTAGTGTCTAATAAATGAACACAAACTTTCCTGATTAACATAAAAATACATTAAATTGTGGTTTATTTAAGTGAAAATCAAGTTGAAATATGGTAATTTATAGTTTATTTAATGTGCATTTAATGCATATTTAATGTAATTTTGTGTTAATCAGGAAAGTTTGTATTCATTTATTAAACACTAACTTCTGCTCAGTGCGCATTGTTTAGCAAAACCCATTTAAAAAATCCATCCATGACTTGATCAAAAGCTGGAATAGTAATTTAATAACAAGATATGGGTATTAAAATAATGAAAGCAAACTTGATACATGTTAAGAATATTCGTAATCAAATGAGGACAAATTCAAGAACAAAAAAATGTGTATAAAAGTATGCATGTGTAAGCACCTGGTTTTTGACATGTCTCGACATGTTAGATGTCAACAAATGAACACTAAAACATGAGTAACGCGTTAAAATAAATTAGATTTTAATAAGTACGTTTTTTTTTTTTTTTTTTTTTTTTTTTTAATCTTGCATTGAAATTAAGATACCCCTTTTATGTTGGATTAAAAAAAATAATAATAAAAAATAAAAAATAAAAAATCATCTAATAGCAAGAAACTTTTTAAAGTGTCCACTTTTTAGTAATGCATAAAATAGCCAACAAACCTTATTTGTTTTGGGTTGATATCATCAAACACTCGTTTTTAACATATAAAATTCGCGCATACCCAACTAAAAATGTCACATTAATTCGGCCACGTTTTCTGGTAATGTCTCATGTGCAACCTCGTTTGTAAAAGATTGATATAAGTTAGGATTTTGATTATGTGGTTTGTTATATGATGGTCGGAGATGGTGGACGGTGATGGCCGGAGATAGTGATGGTCGGGTGAAGGTAGTGGTTTGTTATATGAAGAAGATGAAAGCGGTGATTGTTATAATGTGGTTACTGTTGGTGGTGGAAGATATGGGGTGGTGACATGGAGGGTAGAGGCCGATGGTGGTGGTGACATTGTGAAGAAGATGAGTTTGATTAAAAAAAATGTAAGCAATTTTTAGTTATCTACTCAGTAACATGTCATGACACATAAACAAAACTATGATATTAGAACAAAATTTGGAAGTGCGCAGGGTATTTTGGTATTTCTTTTTTAAGTTTATGTCTAATAAGTGCGCATTTGAAAAATGTTCTTTAGTATTAGATGAATTTAACCCTTGTAAAAATATTTAAATGCGTCTTTTTGTTGAATTTACATGTTTAATACCTAGCAAAGGTCAACTTTTAATTCAACACCCAAGGCCGTACAAATAAGTAACGGGTCAATATAAGTTTTGTAAAAAGTAAAACTCTTAAGTAAAAGTTGGATTCTATTGGCTTGACTATTGTTATTTTTGTCTATTTCTTTCAAACTTTTTCATGTTTATATGATCATGATATCTCATGTTTGTCATGATTCATGAATATTGTGAGCCCATGAAGGTTTTTATTTCTTATCTTCATTTTTATTGGTCAATACGACATATCATTTTATTGTTAAATCGTCATAATAACAATATTACCTTTCCAGATTCAACGAAGACGACTTTAAAATATTCTATCGATTTCACACTTTTCATCTACTATAGCTAATACAACAAGTAAAATCAGTACTACTAAAACCAACTTTTAGTTTAGAAAAAATTACAAACCAAATAATGCTCTAGTACTATTTTAATTATAGTAGTTGACTAATGATTCAATCAAGGCGACGACTTTGATTGGTACATGGGTTCGGTTGCATCCAACTTGTTATAGTGTTACCACATTTCTATATATAAAAGGTTTTACACTTTTACATCACCTTTTTATTCATTACTTTTTTTTTTTTTTAATTATTATTATTATTATTATTATTTTTTTGACAAAGATAATACTTTGTCTATTGGTGCATAACTAATAAAACTTGAACTTTCAAATGTCATCCGCTCTTTTTATAAACAAGAACATCTAATTTATCTAGTACTTGTGGAGGTTATTTGAGAAGAAAAGAAACACATATGATGTAAATATCCATCATTTGTTTCTTATATTTTTATAAACTTAATAATAATGAATTATATGGCTAAAGACTAAAAAGCAGCATTTACATGCACTCTAGAGTCTAGATGTTGAATTTTTAACAACTAATATGCCAGTATCTTTTTTTATGGATCTATACCAAATATTCCAAAGAAAATTCATAACATAAGGTTGTTGACTACTTTGATAGTTTTGTTAAGTCTTATGTTCACACATCCAAGATACAATAGTGTAGAGATGTGTTGTATGGAACATTAAATTATTGAAATGACGCAAACCGAAAAAAGAGGCCACTTATTTTTATTTATTGTTGACTAAAAATGGTTTTCTAGACTCGAGTCCAACCACTTCGGCCCATACTCCACCCTCAGCCCAACTACTAACTGCGAGTCAGCCTACCGCACCAGCCCATACACAGTTTGGAGAATGGAGGCTAATGGGTTATGCATTGAACCTAGGGCTGAGCAAACGGACCGGATGGACCGGACCGACCGACAAAACCGACCGGACCGGACCGGACCGACCACATTCGGTCCGGTCCTCGGTCTAAGCTTTTTGGCTAATTCGGTCCTCGGTCCGGTCGGTCCGGTCCGGTCCGGTCCGGACCGTCCAAAAACCCGAAAAAACTTGCCAAATCTTGCCCAATTGGACCGTGATCACCCTTAATTGAACCATAATAACCTACATAACGGATGCCCTGAGCCAAACACGTCACCTTGATAAGTTTGTTTGCGTAGTTGTACGAGAAGTATCAACTTTGTATACAGAATACAAGACTACGATAAATCGATAATGATCAATGACTCTTACATTCGTATGAGATAAGTTGTTAGTACATCCTCATTAGCTAATACTTTCTCCTTTACACATTTGTAACTAACCAAACAACGGTTCTACTATTTTAATCATGACATTTTCCACCCTTTTTGAACATATCATCATGGTAGTTGACTAATGATTTAACCAACACCGTGATTTTGGTGCAAGAGTTGGTTATCCTCGTCCCCAATTTAGGCGGATCTACGCATGAGCCAGGTGTGGCATGTGCCACATATGGTTTTGTCCGACGAAGTGTATTTTGTCTGTGAAAATTTATGATTTTTTGAAAGTGCTACACTTATCTAGGAGAGAAATACGTTGCAAGTTTTGTTTTTGAAGAAGAAAACAGAAGATGTAAAGTTTGAAGATGACGAGCAGCAAGTATTTTGTAGTTGCTCGTAGCTAATTTTCTCTCCTATAATTTAATGTATAGACTTGCAAGTTAGACGTATTTTTTGTCAGTCTTGTATTACAGAAATTCGAAAATTTAAATATTTTGTTGGGCACTTGGGCTCATTATTTTGTATGAGCATCATATAATAAAAAAAACTATATATTTTATGTCACTATACAAACCATCAAAATAGATACACCATAGCAACCAAAAACCATCTTCATGCAGCCCACAAATGATCCCCACAGAAAGATACCAATACCAGACCATGCAAGATCAGCCATCTTAACCATCTATTAAAGGACACACGATCCAATCGTTCCATGCGTAATGATGTTTCCTATCTCGGTTGGATATCCATAAAAAGGAGAGAGAAACAATCGACTGAAAGGTGTTGGCGATACTAGCATTATCATTATTATGAATCGAGTTGTTTCTATCCTTCCAAATATGCCACCACACACAAACATGATAGCTTCGATAACTCTTATGTGTTGATTAGATTTAGGTAAGTCTAGATACCATTCCATCACTAGACTAGGTTCCAAGACGGGGATATTCAGGTTTAACCAAGCATTGATATGGACACGCAATTCACTTAGGAATGCACACTGGTAAAAAAGATGACAGCCATCATCGAGCCTGTTATTGCAAAGTTTACAGCAAAACGTAGTCACATCGACACCCCGACCAAATAAGTTTATAAGAGTAGGAAGACCGTTCCTTAGCATACGCCATACAAAAATGTTAACTTTTTTCGGGGTATACTTATTCCAGCAAGAAGGCCGATCCACTGAACAAATGTAGTGATCTATGTGGTTCCGAACAGCAGCAACAGTGAAGTATGTGTTACCTTCAAGGTTCCAACTCCAATAATCTTCGCCACTTTCAAGGGTATTCGGAAGCATCAGCAACAAGTCTTGAAGTTGATTTTGCTCATGGCCATCTCTTAAATCTCTTCGCCAGTTCCAAGTCCAAACCGAGGGATTGTACCCGTCAAAAACTAAGCAATCTTTTTCCAATTCTAAAGCATAAACTCTCGGAAATCTCTTGTCAAAAGCCTGATCTCCACACCAGATGTCTTTCCAAAAGCGAGTATTATGGCCATTACCAATCTTCCTAGCAATCACGGTTTTTGGTATAAAATAAGAGGAATGACAAAGGTTGAGAGACGCCGATATGTGATTCCACGTACCTTTGCCTTTAGCCGACATATTATAGAAGCAATTTCTACCGTGAATCTCTGATAAAACTCTAACCCAAAGACTTTGATGATTACTCATTCCGCGCCATCTCCATTTGTACAATAGAGACAAATTCATTGCCTTTAAACTACCAATACCAATTCCTCCAGAATCGAAGCTAGCCATTGTCGAGTCCCACTTAATCCAATGAATTTTTCGTTTATCTTTCGACCCTCCCCAAAAAAACGAGGCCCTTAGACCTTCCAAGGTCTTATTAACAGCTTTAGGCATGGGAAACAAAGAGAAAAAGTAGATACCCAAAGAACTAATAACTGATTTAATGAGAGTAGTCCTCCCCCCAATGGAAAGAAGATTCGCTTTCCAGCCCGACAACCTTTTCTTGAACTTATTAATAATCGGCTCCCAAAAAGAAATGCGTTTGGAACCACCTCCAATAGGAATCCCCAAATATTTGAAAGGCAAATTTTCAGCTTTACACCCAATCAAAGAAGCAAATCGACCAACCTCATCAGGAGAAACTCCAATACCAATAATAGAGGACTTTTGAAAATTAATTTTGAGACCCGAAATTCCATAAAAAAAATCTTAAAGCATTAGAGATATTGAGTAAGTTATTTTCATCCCAAACCCCAGTAATCATCACATCATCAGCATAGAAGAGGTGAGAAACCATGAACTGATTAATCTTGACCCCAGAAAATATGCCATTGTTAACCAGGTTGTCTATAGCGGAATAAGGTGATACTCTTTTAGACTTTTAAAGTTTTAATCCGGTGGTGTTTGGTTTTTTGTATATTGGCCATTTTTTTATTACATTACTAGTTTTAACTTTAAGACCTGCAAGCTAGTCCTATAATTTTAATGAACTAAACATTAAAAGATATAATATACATAAATACTAAACAAATGACAAAAAAGCAAATTTGCATAGACCGTTGTATACATCCAAGAAACAAAAAAGTTTTAAATTTTTTGGTAAAGAAAAAATTGGTCGTGGCAAGAATCGAACTCGGGTCAACATTACCAAATACTAGCGCCTTACCACTAGATTAATGCTCCACTGGTAAGGGACTTTACTGCTCATTTTTTATGGGACATCTAGTATATATACTCACTCCGTCTCAAATTTATTGTCCCCTATTGACTTTTTTCTCTTTCTTTCTCAACTTTGATTTTTGTTTTTGTTATACAATTTTTGATAAAAATTATATCAAATGAAAATACATTTTAAACTCAGTCCGTTCATATATTTTGTATCAAGTATTATGTAATATAAACAAAAATACTTAAGGTCAAAGTTGAAAAGTAAAGACCGAAAAAGTCAATAGGGGACAATAAATTTGGGACGGAGGGATTACATCACAAAAACATGTTTGATATACTAGATATCAACATTGGCTTAGCTTTGACTTAAAACTACGTGGAGGAATCAAATTGCTTTCTTCTATTTGGATCTTCCATAAGAATAAAAACTAGGAACCATGAAATTTACATTTGACGTTTTCGACAATATGTAAACGTTAGTTTTTGAAAAACTTTTAAGCTTACAAGAAAGCAACGGTGATTAGTTACACAAATAAAGTATCACAAAGAGTCTCACGCGCACTCACAAAAACATCAAGTAAGATTTTTAGTTCGTGTTAGCAAGTGATCTCATATATCAATGATGTAGCTAGTGGTATTAGTTATTTGTTTTTCGATGCACACAAGTTATACTTATAGAAATATAATATTAATCCGCACTTTGTTTTTATTTTATGAAAACAAACAATCAAAATGAGATTTTTTATGTGTCAAAACCAATATCCATTTGTTATTACGGAGTATTATATGTATCTTTTGATGTTTTATTTATTCTTGACAGAGCAATATAATGTATAAGGAGTACTAGCAGGGTACCCGCGCGTTGCGGCTGCGGGTACCCTGTAATCAATTTCCAGGCGCACAATATTATCTGGTTATATGTTTTTTATGGTAGTAATTTTACGCATGGTGAGAATTATAAAGAATAACTTTACACACTATCTCATATTAAAATGGTAGAGTGCCTGTGCATCACAATGCAAGGAGATACAAAAAGGGTAGCCAGCAGTATTACAAAGTTTTGATGATCGACAGTGAAAGTTACTTGCTAGTTAGCATATGTCAAGATTTTTATAATTATCTTTATTGGTTTGTACCATGTGATATATTAATTTTTTTATAATGAGTGAGTATTTTAAGAATTACATTAATTATAAATGTTCTATCGATGTATTAGTTCATTGAATAATTGTAATCATAACGTGAACTTAGAATGTTACAAAATTATGCCCAAATGAGATTGTTATACGAAATTGTGATAAACAAAATTTGGGCAAGCACTCCAACGGCCCAATACAACAATTAGTCAAAAATGATGTTCATTAACAACCACTACATACCCTAATTTTGTGGCTATATAAAAGACACTTATAACAATATTATCCTAATATTTCTCACATTTTTTTAACTTAATTTCTCACAACTTTTAGATCATTAGGTATCCTCTTGCCATCCCGTTAGTGCCGTGAGAAAAAATGCAGCCACATCAGCACATTTTCCTATAACATCAGAATTCACCACAACACCAAAAAACCCCTCCCTCCTATAACACTAAGGGTCCGTTTGGTTTCCTACTAAGGGAATCAAACTATCACTATGAAAGTGATAGTTTGTGTTTGTTTAGGATGTCTGGGCCCACAACTATGACTATGAAAGTCTAATATATTCCATACTCCATATACAACTCTTGAGGGGAGAATGGATCTTTCATAGTTGAGGGACCCACCAGGCCACCACTACTATCAAACTCATACACATTGTCATTCCTCGCAGCATACCAAACGCACCCTTAATTTTTGGTGCCGTCGTGCACCCTTGGACCCCACATGTTTTTTTTTCTTTTATTTAAATAAACCAGCCCATTTAACTAAAATTAAAACACAGTTTCAGTTTTAGCACTAAAATCAATCTCAAAATAAAATTAAAATACGGTTTCAATGATGCATAATATCCAACTAAAAATCTTATGAACATAAATTAACACACAAATATCCTAGACTAAAACTCGGCCCAACCAATATACCACATGGCCCAAATAACAACTATCCTAAACCTAAGACAAAATAAACTACTCAAAAAACCCTATCTTTTACTACTACACGCAGTCAACAAGCTCAGTCACCAAAACAACATGTTTCTTTCTTGAATTTCTCTTTTACAAAATTAATCAACTAAAAATCTTTTACTACTACACGCAGCAGTCACCACATCTTCCTCTCATATGTCAACCCAAACGCAGCCTCCATCCCTTCCTTATATCTCCAACTTAATCACAGATACAAACAAATCTTTTTCTTACCGTTTAGTTCGAACAACATACAAACACAAACCCTTTGAAGATGTTTTTTTCGGTTTCAAGATCACAGAATCGAAACAAAGAAAGGATATGGCGACTTTTGTTCTTGTTCTTTCTTTAAAAGGTTTCGATGGATATGGGTCGAAACAAAGAAAGGATATGGGTCGGAATTAAATATGGGTGGGTTTTAATGGAGGGTTGTACATTGTGCTTAAATGGTTGTAATTTTGGGTGTAGGGGTGTTTTTAATAGCATTAATGTAGAATTCTTAGAATTTTGGTCTGAATTTCATTCCATGCTATTTTTTGTTGTACACCATGCTTTGGTGGTTGTAATTATGAAAATTGGTTGCTTTAAAGTGTTGTAAACCATGCATTATTTTTTGTAAATCTGAAAATTTTGGAGAGAGAGTGCTTTGTGTATTATATGTAGTATAGATTATGTATGAGTCAACTTAACGTATGATAAAAAAAGGAGACGTATCCTATAATAATTGAACACAGAGAGATATGAAAATATTCTTGCTAGTCATGCTTAGTTTTGCAAGGATTTGTTCCTTTAATATTGTGATTTATGAAAACACTTGAACAATATATGTATTATCCTAGCTAGGGGTGTTCATCGGTTCGGTTATCGGTTAATCGGTTTATTCGGTTCGGGTTGTTCGGTTAAAAAAATTTTTTGGGTCATAACCGAAAACCGAACCGAACCGAAAATTTTTGTGACCGAACCGAACCGAAAACCGAACCGAAATTCGGTTCGGTTATGGGTCAAAACCGAAAACCGAATTTTTTACTAAAATTACACCATTTATATTTTTTTTGATTTAATTACATAGATATTTGGCAAAAAAAATTATTTCAAGCATAAAAAGTATTTTTTTATATTAGAATAAAATTTTAATGGTATTTTTATATATATAAAAAATAATATAAATATATAAAAATATATATATTTATATAAATTCGGTTTTCGGTTCGGTTTTCGGTTCAGATAGCTAAAACCATATCCAAACCGAAAACCGGATTTTTAATTCGGTTCGGTTCGGTTTTGTTAAATTCGGTTCGGTTACAAGTTCGGTTCGGTTTTTTTCGGTTCGGTTCGGTTCGGTTTTCGATTTGCTCGATTTATTACCCGAACCATGAACACCCCTAATCCTAGCTCAACTTGTCAACACCACCATTCCTTGTTGTACTCATAAACAACAGACAACCACGTACTCCAACCTTAAGTTTGAGTTGGACTATTGGACTTGAATAAAACTTAGGCCCATCCTTTATATGCTTAATAATATTTTTGGTGCCCGTATCAGGAACTGGGCCCTGTGCCATTGCTCAGTTGCACAACCCAATATTCGGGCCTATTAACCAATCACATACAAGTTAAATTAAAAAATATTTATTTTTCAAAAAAAACTAAGGGCCCACTTGTTTTCCCTCTTCTCACAACACATACAACAACTTGACATATCATGTTAAAATCAAAGTTGAAATGATTTTTTCCAATTAAAAGTTTTGGGATAGGTTATTTGGAAACCCCTCCAACCATAGGTTATTTGGAGAATTCGATACAGAGGCTCTTGATACACTTTCACGTATTAAGTCTTTTGACATTAGTCACTCAAATAATGCTAAGAGTGGCGTTTTTATTTTTCATAGGATAAGCTTTTGTATTCAGAAAGGTGTGAGAGCACAGCTTGTGTCTAGACTCCCATCCAACTTTGTGTAAGCTTATTATGTTTCAATAAAAAAAATAATAATAATAAAAAATAATAATAATAATAATAATAATAATAATAATAATAATAATAATAACAATAATAATAGGGGGCCCAGTTGGTTTCACGGCTTCCCACCAATTTCTTGTAAATCCTATGAGTTTTTAATAAAGTGATGTTTTATAATAAAAAAATAAATAAATAAATAAATAAATAAATAATAATAATAATAATAATAATAATAATAATAATAATAATACAAGTGATTCCCCTTCATATTTTTTATTTTTTATTTTATTTATTTTATTTTTATAATATTTTATATTAATAAAAACTATAAAACTGAAAGTACGAAACATAAAAA
This sequence comes from Artemisia annua, assembly GCA_014162995.1. Classification (NCBI taxonomy): domain Eukaryota; kingdom Viridiplantae; phylum Streptophyta; class Magnoliopsida; order Asterales; family Asteraceae; genus Artemisia; species Artemisia annua. Next base: position 171,151 of record LBNU01013000.1, on the reverse strand, counting down.
AATATAAAGTTTCATAAATCAAAAGTATAAGCTGAAAGAAAATATAGAACAAAAATTGATAAAAAAACATTGTTGTACTGTAAAAAATGTGTCGAGGGTGGTGGTTGTAGAAAGTGGGCCAGGAGGGGTAGCCATAACACAACCGGGAGTTCAATGTAGTTCAAAAACCTCACAGATGTCCAACTTGTTTGGAACACATCTAGGGTGCAATCAATTTGTATGTTGGGTTGTATTTCATATTGGAAGCATTATGGAACACATCTCGTCTTCAACAATTTATATAGGCAGATATGGTTATTATTTAGGTGTCATATAGGTTATTTCAATGTCTCACGTAGCCAATATTGTTTCATTTTGTTATAGTCTTTCGATATGGTTAGATGCCCGTTTTGTTATATTTGTTGTATCTCTATGGCCTTTTCAACTTTTGTTGCAGAGGTCATTTTGATATATTTAGTTTTTCGCAACAAAAGAAAGAAAAACTTTATCTGTTGGTACATAATTCATTAGACTTGACTTAAAGATATCATCAACTAGTTAAAGAAAAAGAACATTTAATTTACCTAGTACATGCAAAGGTTGTTAATAAAAAGACACATGATGCAACGTGTATCATGTGTTTCTTATTCTTGTAAACTCTAATAAATAATGAGTTCAGTGGTAATATGGTTAAGGACTAACATGCCAAAACTCTATGGATCTATACCAAATGTTTGAAACGAGTCTAGAGCATCCGCACTTTGTTGCGGGCTTACGTAATCTAATATTACTCGACTAACTGCTTTGTTTTCCGACCATGCATGCCTTTTGATATGATGTTTGCTTTTAATTCCATAAGACTGCCACTTTCGCTTCATCTTACCAAAGAGTGTAGTGCATGTTGTGTCAGTTAACTACACTAGGATGCTTATCAACCTTAATTAGATGAGATTCAATAAGGTTTCTTATTTTTTACTACTACGTATATCATTATCCTAAACCCTATTGTTTTGGATTGATCAGAATGTCAACACTTACATGACGACATTCTCTTGCTGTGAAAGTGGTTCCACTATAGGATGTCGCTTCTTTTATTGGAATAGAAGTAGCATACTGGACCTTGCTACCCGCGATGCGGTCTTGGTAGGTAGAAACTTAACAGATCATCTTCTTCAAGCTCAACGGCTCTTTGGCGAGTTTGGAACTATTGAAGGTTAAATGCAGCTCTTGAAGGTTAATAGCCCTAGAGAGTAGAGAGGGTAAGCAATGTTTCCACATTTCAACGAATATAGTTAAAAACTGAATATATGTTCGTTTGTTTCGTATACTAAGTCCCTTTGGTAGATTCATCAATCATGATCTCATATGACTATGCTTGTTAATAACGTATTTATCAATCATGATCTCATATGACTATGCTTGTTAATAACGAATTGGTTATTGATGTGCTTTTGAGGGTGGTTGGTTAAGTTTATCACTACATATCTGATCGGTTTTCTCCTTTTACTGGTGATTTTCAACCCTAATACTCTTTCTAGTGTTTCATCAAATCGTTTCTGTTTTGGTGATTCGTTTTTCTTAGGGTTTTAAGCCGCCTATTGGTTTCTAATTGATCCTTATTCTTTGATTCTTTAGTCGGTGCTAAATCGATTAATATTTATATGGGTCGATTATTACCCTGAACGATTATTATCATTCTGGTTATAATCGGTTTCAAGGGTTTGTGTGGTACGACTGATTACAAACCGACTTTAGGGTTTCTTCCTTAATCGGTTTTCGATTGGGTTTTATTCTCTATACGATTGATAACCTTCAACGATTGGGGTGATTGTGAGGGTTTTTAACCCTTCATGATTATTATTTGTTTTTTCAATCGGTATAGGGTTTTTGGATGTGCTGCGGCTGCTTGTTATTATGTATAATAGCCCATATTAGGGCTTGTTTGTTAGCTGCGAGTTCTTGATCAGATGGTTGTTACTGGTATGTGGGTTGTGGGAGAGATGGAAGTCACTTGGTATATTAGGGTATTGTCACCCTAGGGAGGTCATGCTTTGTTGTTGATTGTCATGCTTAATGGTTACACTATTCTTATTTTTGTGTTGCTATGGTGATGAGACAAAGCTGGTTTGGGTTTTGTTATGCATTCTCTTGCTGCTGCACCGAATCTTTCTGGAAGAGATGTATGGCATATTATTGATGGTGTAGGGTTATCCCTACTGTTGGTTTCAATTGGAGTATGCTGTTTTTTGCTGATCTAATTGATGGTATATGTAAGTTAAGTTTCTAGGGTAGCTTATTCAAAAATCCTAGACTCGTTCAATAGGTTATTTTCTATTGATCGTTTATTGGTGGTTCGATCTATATACTTGGGTTCTATATTTTGTGCTGGATCGATGCTGCTGTGGTACGACTTCATGTTGGTGGGTTCATGTCCATCATACTTGGGTAGGTCATTTTTTGCAAGTTAGGGTCGTATAGCCCTATGTTTGTCTATGACTGATCAGGATACAATGTTTTTCATTCTTAGCTTGAGTTTCATGCATTTTTGAAACTTCTAGTAGATGAGGTATTGGATCAAGTTGTAGTGTTGGTTTGGTTCAGTTTGGATCAATGCAGGTCGGTGTAGTAGTTGGATCAATTTTGTGGATTGGCGCTGTTCTATTCTACCATGGTTTCAGGCTGCATCGTTGAAGGTTATGGACTTCTAGGACGACATGAGAAGATTCAAGTTTATACTTGATGTTTTTATTTGTAATTTGATAGTCGTTGTAGTTTTGTTCATATAGTTGTTGCTTTGTTTAGCATGTTCGTTTGGTTAGTTGCACATGTTGTGCAGGTTAGTTTTAAGAATGGTATGCCATTCTTAGATAAGAGTCTGTAAGTGTCCTCAAGGATTGAGATGAGGGAAGTCACCCTCATCCTATGTACTTCAACGCTTTTTGGTGTAATGAATTTTGCCGGGGTGAATTAACCCTTTTACCCAAAAAAAAAAGTTGCTCATTTCTTTATATGTTTTATGGCACAAAGGTCTAAGAGGAGACCTGGATTCACACCTCGCTGAATAAACTCATGGGATAGTAAAAAACAAGCACCAAAATACCCATCATGTCACATGTGCATCAAAACCACAAAAGGTTCAACAATCCAAAGTCATTTTGTAAGAAAAACTACGTACTTAATTTGAACAACAACGCATTGACAACATATTTTGCGTATCTTTCATTTCATGAGACTAACATTCGATTCTTGTTACTATTTGGTAAACGTTCTTTTGTTATTACCTTTCTTCACTTTGAACCCAATAAAATTGATGTAAATCGTGTGAAAACTGACTGGTATAATCTGTTGATTAATCGTTTATGTCAAGGCACGTATGCATGCATGGTTGCACTTGCATGAATACATTATCGTTTCGTATATTATACTAGTATATGTTTTAGTTAATATGTGTTGAATTGGTATAAGGCCTTGACCGAGTTAGCATGTAACTGTATTGCACGTTGGTAGAATAGGTCCATTTACCTAGTTTTTAGGTAGAGTTAGTTGGTGTTTGAGGTAAATTTATTAAGTCACTAATTAATATTTGTTTGATACTTAATTTAAATGGATAAAAAAGCTATGGAAGTGAGGGTCTGTATATTAATTCATCACTTTTATATTACTTTTACATATTTACCATTCCACTTCTTAACCTCTAATCAACACTTATTTCAAATAAAATTGTATAACAATAAATTTTTTAATTCAGACACTTTTTCAGCATACAAAACAAACAAAACAAACAACTATTTATTCATCTACAAACAAACAACATATATCCAGACACTTTAGTTAATATAAAAACTAAACAAACAGACTCTTAGTTCTTTATAATGTTACACGTTCTTTCTTTGTAAGGCTATAAGTAGAGCCATCATATGAGTTAAATACAGAGAGTTTGGGTGTGTTTTTGATCCAAAAGTCTTTCACATTCTTCATAATCAAGGATATTATGGTATTAAAACAGTTTGTTTAATCATTCTGAATCTCTGATCTCCCATATATAAATATATTAGTTAACATAGTTTTGATAGGGTGAATAGTGAATTGCTTGGAGTTCATTTTGTTCCACTTGTTTTCTAAAAGAATTAATGCCCATGTACATCGCAGCATCAGATTACGTACTTCCTCTGACCTAGCAATATACATGCTCTAGCACACACTTATATCTTGCACAAAATCTCAAATGTTCAGTCTAGAGGCTCGAAATATTATTGTAGTTTTTTCAAGAAGATAAAAGAGGTTAAAATAAGCGCATACAAGCTGATGAATCTGTAAGAAAGATTAGGGCAACTCGTGAAAGTTAGGTTATTCTTGCCCATCGTTGTCCATAAATGAGTTGTGCGGCGGTCTGCGGTTTGGTGGACTTAACAATCCAAGTAAGAAGCTAAATAAAGTATTACTTGATTTAAATGAATTGTGGAAGATTATTTGAAACTATATTACACTCGTTGAGGTTAAGCGTCTCATAGCGTCAAAGGTAGTGATCTTAATTGTTACAACACGGGTAAAGTATTCCATTAACAGTCGCAAGAACATCATTATTTGCAAATTGATAATGCATCAGTGTTTGTAAGCTGACCAATGTTTGGTAAGGTTTTCAAAGCACTAGGAACAAAACCACTGTATAATACAGCTTCACCATCACAAGCTACGATAGCTAAACAAGATAACAATAAGAATTAGTTTAAATGTGTTTCTTAGCATATAAGTATATAACTACATGTTGCATGTATATGTTTATACGCATTGGTACAATATATGCATATCAAGTATATTCAAATAAATGGAATAACCTAACTTCATTTGCCACCCATTTGTTAGTACCCTACCAAGATCACCTATACTCTTGTGTACCTAGCATAAATTTAATATATGTATACACCCAAAATACTTCTTGGAACATTTAATTTTATAGACATTTATGCATATATATGCAAAAATCACACAATATTTAGTTACAGATTTATACAGATATTTTAAGAAGATATAATTTGACAGTTAAACAAACTCCTTTTTGGAAATAATTTCATGTTAGTCTATATATATTTGGATGAGTAGGTCTATTAGAGTAGTGAACCGTGTTTTGGAAGATATTTATCATTTTTAATAGTTCTTGTTTTGATTTGCCTAGGAATGAACATGAAAAACGTGAATGGGGTAGTGGTGTCGATGAAATACGATTAATTGGAAGTATGTGTTATGTACATTCTGGCATTTTCAGTTGGACTCTAGCTTTGAATAATGGTCTGGACTTTGCAGGATAAATACATGTGATCACGGGCGTATAGTAATATTTTGGTTGTATTAGACTAGCCGGAGTGGGAAGTGAGGAATCACCGAGTGAGACAACAAAAAAAAAGGAGATGAAAGGTGACCGAGTCACCTTTGGTTTCGTTTGAAAAATAGTGGGGCACTCCTTTTAATTTAATTAATAAAAATATATGGCTATAAAGGTGGGGTGGTTTGACCACTACGGGTGAAAACGTGAAGTGAGAGTAGAGAGAAAGTTGTGGTGGCGCTTATATGGAATCTAAGGAGAAGGTGACCACTCCCTCTAGTCATAGGAGATGATGGTCATCGAGTATGACTGATACTCCCTCCGTCCCAAAAAGAGAGTCCACAATCAAAAAATGTTGAAATTATGATATGTGTAATTAATGCTAGTTTTGATTGATAAAAAGTCATTTTTACCCCCATAATTAATATAGAAATAAAAAATGGGTAATTAATGCAAGTTTTAATTTAAAGAGTAAAGTAGGAAAACTAGTCATAATTACTGTCCATATATAAAAACTGGACACTTATTTTGAGACAAACATAAATAGTAAGATAGACTCTTTTTTTGGGACGGAGGGAGTATAATTTAGTGAAAGATTTATACAGATATTTTAAGAAGATATAATTTGACGGTTAAACAAACTCCTTTGTGGAAATAAATTCAGGTTATTCTATATATATTTGGATGATTGGGTCAGGTCTGATAGGGTAGTCAAATGTAAGGGTGATCACGGTCCAATTAGGCAAGATTTGGCAAGTTTTTTCGGGTTTTTGGTTGGTCCGGACCGGACCGACCGGACCGAGGACCGAATTAGCAAAAAAGCTTAGACCGAGGACCGGACCGAATGTGGTCGGTCCAGTCCGGTTCGGTCCGGTCCGGTCGGTTTTGTCGGTCGGTCCGGTCCATCCGGTCCGTTTGCTCAGCCCTAGTCAAATGTGTCATGGAAGATGTTTGAAATTTTTGGAAGTTTGTTCTTGTTTTGATTTGCTTAGGAATAAATATGAAAAACGTGAATGGATGAGTGGTGGGCCTATCATGATAATTAATGATAGTGTCGACGAAATCAGATTAATTGGAAGCATGTGTATATATTCTGTCATTTTCAATTGGAATATGGAGGATATACCTTTATTAATCACCACTATTTATATATTGCGTTGTATTATAAACTTAACCCTAATAGACACTACGCCCATAGACCGAGCTTGAGCTGACTATGCTATCATCTAATAGTTTGATCTCCCAACAAAGATTACAGCATATGCAATGACGGAACTTGAACACTTTTATTGGGAGGGCCGAAACATAAATCATTATATACGGAGTATATATAAACGATCTTAAAGAGAAAAACTACAAAACAAGAGCAAAAATAATTACATAATACTAGAAACTCAACTGATCCTTTGGTTTTTTTTTTTTTTTAAGGGTTGGTAATTGAAAGTTCACAAATTACCCATAGACTTTTATCTATAGTGCACTAACAACCCTTGACTTTTGGGGGGTGGGGGGCCTCCCCGCCTCTACAAAGGTCCGTCTATGAGCATATGGTCCAACCGAGAATCCAGAATATGAGTTGATGGTTAGCAATGGATTATGGTTTTTATTTTGAGAATAAAACTAAAAATGATGCGAAATCATGTATTTTATCATACGCTAAACTTGTTTTAGACTTGAATTTATGCTAGTTTTTACATCTGAACATGAAAGTTGTCTTAAGTGAGGTAATATTCATCCTAGAGTTAGCTATTTGGTAGGAGGTTTTTGGGTCCAAGTTTTGGCATCATTCCAACAGAATGTCGTTGGGTAGAAATTTTACACCATTCAAATCCTGAAGGGCCCACCAAATCTGAAAGTAGGGGGACATGGTGGGTTTTGTAAATATTTTCTCAAACTTTATTTCTTAACCGCATATTTTATTATAATTATACATATAATTTTATTAAATAATAATTTATTTATTTTGTAATATATTTTTTCTATCTAACATCTAGTCCCTAAAAATTCTAATCCAAATTCCATCTACAAACCAAACGGCCCTACATTGATGCAACATTGCATATCAGGTTTAGTACTATGTATTTTATTGAGGTTTGTCGTTTTCAATAATTTTTTTTGAAACGGTTTTCAATAATCAATAGATGAAAAAAAAGATAACAAGGACCACTAGCACATTAATCACATGTGAAAAAGGATCCATTACTATATTTCTCATATTCCTACTCACGTGGCGACATTTTATTAGCCATGTTTGTTTCCTGAATCTGGATGATTGTAAAATAAAAACTTGACAACAATAGTGTGATATTTTTTTTCCATTTTTTTAATTTATTTCATTTACGTGTTTCAAGTTTATACTCTTTTGTATTTATTTATTTTACTTACGTACCTTTAGGGCTTGTTTGGTGTAGGGGTTACCAAGAGAATCAAACGATCATAATATTCCCATCGGCTCATTTCACATCCAAAGGGGAGGTTTCAAATATTTTGATATATAGACCTTCTTTTTCATCCATTCATATTAGTCACTTTTTGTCCTCTCAATTTATCAATCACATATTTTATTTGCTTATAAAATAATACAAGTAAATTAAATTAAAATCTTGAAATCATACCTTACATCTAATTATAAAAACAAAATATTATTTTTAAAACATCCATGCTTATTTCTATTCCACCCTTATATCAAACGGTTGGGTGAAATTGTTTTGTGTAATTATTAAATGCTACATGATCACATCGTTATCCATCTAAAAGCATTCACAATAATGGCTTTAAAAAAAGCTTCATAAAAAGATGAGGAAGTTTAGGTTTTCTTTATCATGGGATACATATTTTGCGCTTAGATTGATTGAAAAGGTTTAGAATTTTGGAGTAGTTTCAAAAAAATATACTTTTTTAAAAAATTATATTTTTCAAATATAAATGCCATCAATGTTATTATTATGAGTAAATTGCAAAAAGCGTCCCTAAAGTTTGGCCCGTTTGCATGTTTCATCCCACATATTTCAAAACTGCAAGGATCGTCCCGAAAGTTAACCTTTGGGGCATATATCGCCTTTTTGGGACATATATCGTCCCAAATATTTCGAAATGTTAGTGACAAAACATGCAAACGGGCTAAACTTTATGGGCGATCCTTGCTGTTTTGAAATGTGTGGGACTAAACATGCAAATCGGCCAAACTTTAAGGACGATTTTTGTAATTTACTCTATCATTATTCTAATAGGGGTGATTCCATAATTATATAAGAGGCATTATAAACCTTTAAAAGCTTCATACAGTGTAAATGGAATTAAAAATCAAATTCTATAGCTTGTAAATAGATTTAAAAAGCTTCACAATAATGCTTTAAATTCTAGTCTTTGTTTTGGATTATAAGTAAATTAACAAATACAAAATGACAGAAAAATTATGGCTAAGTTGTGTTCATATCTGAAACTTGCTTATTACGTCATTAGTATTTAGGATTTTTTTTTTTATTTATTTTTTTTTTTTGGAACTACGATTGTCATTAAACAACAAAAACTCTTTAGCAACGAGCTAGAAGAGAAATTACAAAGGCTTATTTAGCTAAGAGTTCCAACAATTAACTTTACGACTTCTACATTTAAGCCAAGAGAAAGAAAAAATACGAATGGAATAAAAAATGTCACATTTTCTCATAGGATGAGTATTAAAAGTAACCCTATTTCGATATCGTCATAAGACCCACAAAGAAGCCATAGAGATGACATACACATTGTCATAAGCGTACTTTGAAGCTCTCCAATCAGGGGCGGAGCTATTAAGGGACCGGGAAGGGTCCCGGCCCTCTTAAGCCTAAGCCCGTTAGTGTAATTTTTTCGCGATTTTATGTGTTCTTTCTGAAAAAAATTTGTTTCGGCCCTCCCATTTAATGTTCTTTCGGAACAAAAATTGTTTCGGCCCTCCCAAAGAAAATTTTCTAGCTCCGCCACTGTCTCCAATCATCAATCCACTGCAACCAATCGAACCAAGAGGAAAAAGAAGGCATATTAATATCGGTCCACACTCGAATGACACGCCTTAAGCCATTAGTTTTTATTTGGGTAGTGTGGATGGTGGTCCTTAGCCACTCTTGACTCTTTGGTTCAATAGCTTGACTGAAAGGGCACCCATCTTGTCTCTATATATCTAGTTTCTAAAGACAAGATAAAATGCTTATAAATTGTAAAAGCTTGAATTCACAGTTGTATGAATACAAGTTGATATTTGGAATGCATTCTCTGAAAAGTTACATCTTATGATAAGAAAATAAGACTTGTCACTATGGAGGTTAAGCATCACCAGGTGGTGGCCTCCACCACACACAAATCCTATAGTATCCTCACCACCGCCGCGTGGCGATGGGTTTTTCTTCTTAGTTTTGGTGGTCTCAACCACAGAAGGGATTCCAGGTAAACATGTATAACGGTCAAGAAGTAGGGCCTTCAAACGGTTACTTTTACATTTATTAAACCTTAGCATTTTATTTACCGATACATTCATACCCCATCATTTTTATTCACAACTTCAAACATCATCTTTCTTAATTACACATTATACAACTCAAACAAGATATTTATTGTTGCTCATTTTTCAAATGAACTTCGAATCATTAATGCTCACAGACTAATTAATCGGAAGAAGTTAATGCTATGAACATGTCATTTTTTTTAAATGTGACGTTGTTTATTAAGAATAAACGAAAAGGTGAAATTTCTCAAAGTATATGAAACATCGTAAGTAGTGATCCTTATGGTGCTCATGGTCGTTTAATCGACGCTTATTTTAGTGAGCATCCAGTGTAGTTATGTACGATGCATATACATTCCGTAAAAGGTTTAGGCTTTAGGGTTTAGGGTTTAGGGTAAACCCTAAACCCTAAAAGGTTCTTAATGAGTTGACAACTGTTCACAAGTATAGTTGAAGATTTAACTAACTATTATGAATTCTTACATAATAATATTGATTGTATCGGAAGAGAAGTCATTCGACATTGATGAAGTGCACTTTTGCAATTTGTCGACTTGCATACGACACCGTTCCTGGAGCCCTTAATGAATATTTTCTTGATTCTATTGAGATTTTTTGTAAGCCTGTTATTGAAATATATGGAGCAGAGTATCTGCGGAAACCTACATACACCGATGCGGATCAGCTTTATTGTTTTCATGATGAAAGCACGGGTTTTCAGGAATGTTAGGAAGCCTTGATTATACGGATTGGGAGTCGTTTGATTGTCCAAATGCAAATTGCGAACAATATTGTAGATGTGATCATAGTTCGAATCCATTCATTTTGCTTGAAGCCATTGCGTCACTAGACTTATGGATATGTTATGATTTCTTTGGTAATTTTGAAGCGAACAATGACATCAATGTTATGTGATATGCCTCATCATCAAAAGTTAAAATAAATTTCTTTGTCGGCTGAATAGGTACCTGTATTTGTTATAATAATTTTTAAAATTCGTTGTTCATATTAATAAAATAATTAAATTTTTATAAATCTAGAAAATAGAAAACACGAAGTTAATAAATCACTTTTACTTGAAAATGCAATAAAGATTAATAATAGGAAATTGTACTATTAATCAAGAGTAATATTTCGTCTTCTTTTAAAAATTTTACATAAAAAGTCACTGAGCTTTAACTGCCCTTGCAAAATAGGTCATTGGGGACTAACAATGTAACAAAAAATAGTTATCATTAACCAAACGTGTAACAAAAATTTACATGAACTGTCCATTTAAACTACCTTTCATTGCGAAAATCATCAAAGTTCCTAAGATTTAACTTTCGTTACAAAATAGGTCCCCGAGGACAATGATGCCACATAAATCAATTTTTAGGGACCATATTTGTAACATAAATATACACAACTAGTCCCTTTAGACTACCCTTAGCTGTGACAATCATCCCTATATGAATTACGTAAGTAATCTTTTATTTGGTTTTGTTTATTTGTTTTGCATGTCTTTTTATGTTTTTCGTGGTTGCTCTAGTTGTTGGTAGCTAGGTGTTTATTTATGGCATGTCATAAATTATTTAGTGGTTGTTCAAGTGGTTACTTGAGGTTAATGTGGCGTTGCAGCTATATTCCATTGTACTTTAAAAGGTTTTTTGGTTAATATATTTTACCAGGGTGGAAGTTCCCTTTTATCCAAAACATTATGAAATCCATTCTTAAGGACCAAACATGTAACTTAAACTTACCTTTTGCTGGTAGTGATACAACTGGTGGTAATTTTTACTGATGTGGGTATGAAGAATGTGGAATTGGAGACTGCTAACCAACCAGGAAGGAATACGTCTCCCATGCAACCTATGAATGGTGTGAAGTGTGAACAATGGCATTGTTACAAGTGCAACTTGTAAAAGTTTCGAGGAGGTCGTGCAAAATGCGGCTTCTAATCTAAAGACATCATCCTTTGCTACGATTGTTAATAGTGAAACTCCTACAAGCAAGGTTAAATTTCGTCTCATAGAAACGAATGATAAACCGAATGATGCTGACTTTATGATTTAATAACATATTTGCTAATACTTTATATGGTTACTTTATTGGCAAAAGGGTCTCACTTCTCGTTGTGCAACATTTTGCTCAAAGCATGTGGGCTAAATATGGTATTCAACGTATAATGATGAACAATGTTTTTTCTTCTTTAAATTCTCAACTAAAGAGATCATGGAGGCTGTTTTGCTTAATGTCCCGTGGATGATTCGTACGGTTCTGATTATTCTCAAAACTTGGTCAACGAATGTGTGTCTAGAGAAAGATGATTTGAAAAGGATCCCGGTTTGGGTAAAATTTCATGTTGTCTTTATGGCTTCTTACACAGGTGATGGTTTAAGTATGACTGCATCGAAACTGGGCACGCCCATGCTTCTTAATTCATATATGATTACAATGTGTGAGGATTCATGGGGGTAGGAATAGCTATGCTAGAGCACTTATCGAGTTACATGCTGAAAATGAGTTGAAAGATTGTTTAGTGGTCGTTTAACCTTTTTGGATCAACTCGGTTGCAACCGAAGGACCATTAAAGTTGAGTACGAGTAGTGGACAACCCCTAAGATGTAATTCATGTAAGATTTTTTTGGTCACACGGATAGCCAATGTGTGATGAATGCTACTTCCCGAAACCTAATATCCCATCAAATAATATTGTTGCACCAAATACGGAACAAGTGGATGGTTATACTGTGGTTAGATGAAAGTGTTCAAAGACTAAGAAATTTGAAAATCGACCTACTGGAAAACAAGTAAAGATGAACGCGAGGTCTTCACCTAAGGATAAATCTAATAGGGCTTCTACTTCTAAACAATCAGCTGTGGTTGGGAGCTCAGTGAAAACACGTGATTCATTTGTCGTACTTAGTGACTTAGATGTGGGAGAAAAGGGTAATAATGAGACTGTCCAAGTAGATGAGGGTCAATTGCTTAACAAGGATCCCCTTATAACAACAAGTTATAACGACTAGTTCACTTGATGTGCCTATATTAGTAGACTTGAGAAAGAAGGTGAATGACGTGTAAAAGGTAAATGAGATTACTCTTTCTATTGTGAGACCAGTCGTTACTAAACATATAAGTTCTTCGAGTTTTAATGTTGAAAAGATAGCGAGGGTGAAGTGGAACACGTTTATGATGAAACTAGGACTTTTATAGCTTTTAAGTCAAGTGACATTGGATAAGGGACTAAGAGCTTATATGAACGCTAGAAAAAAACTGAGGATGATGATCCATATGATGATGATGATGAGTACAATGCTCATGATCTAACCAAAGATCAGTTGGCTTTCTGTGATGTTTGGGATATCAAGATTCGCGGTTGGAAAAAGTGGTAGGTTATGTTTTGAGTCAAATATAATCTACTTATAGTCGTTACTTCATTCATAGAAGTAGTTTTGCTTTTTATTTTAGCCTTACAGCCTGTGAAATGGGCTCAGATGTGGGATTTCACACATATCCGTTGTACTTAAACGTTTATTGGAGTAATACATTTACCGGAAAAACCTTTTCCACAAAAAAAAAAAAAAAAAAAAAAAAAAAAAAAAAAAAAAAGTTTTGATGGGTTGAGAATGTCAAGCCAAACCCGACTCGTTATAAAACGTGTTAA